>OZ010703.1:11838558-12014720 GCA_963932265.1 Thymelicus lineola | reverse complement strand
AACCTTAGCTCGATCGACGGTGGCATATTGCTAAAGTTGAAACGGACAACAAAAAGATCAACGAACAGACTCTCCAGATCCTACAGACATATAAAGCAATTCAGGTAAATCTCCAAAGAAAAAAGCTGGCAACGCAAGAATTATTGATAGAGGCAACTAAAATAAAGGCCAGCTTTGCCTTAATACAGGAGCCATACATAGGTGCTGAGGGGGAAGTCAAAAAATATGCGGGAATCCGGGTCATTCAAAGAACCCACAACAGGACCAAGCCAATTAAATCCGCTGTGATAGTGTTCGACCCGAACTTAGAGGTAATAGAAAACCCTACATTAACGACGGAGAACATAGCAGTGGCAGTCCTCAAAACTAACAAATGGACATTAGGGGTGATATCGATCTACCTAGAGGATCAGCTACCTATTGAACCGTACCTGGAAGAAATAAAAAACATTATGGGGAAAATAGGAGTGAAAAACCTCATAATAGGTGGAGACGTGAACGCCTGGAGTACCTGGTGGGGAAGCGAAACGGAGGACCGCAGAGGGGAGGCACTGTCGGGTATGCTGGAGGAGAGTGAACTGCATATCCTCAACACTGGAAACGAGCCGACCTTTGACACCATTAGGGGAGGGAAAAGGTATAAGAGCCACGTAGATATCACGGCCTGTACAACTAACCTAATAGGTGTAATAATGATTGGACAGTTAACAAAACCCTCACTAGCTCAGACCACAATGCAATAACGTTCGATATTCAATTAAAAAGACCAACAAATCAAAAAGTAATTAAATCAACTAGAATTTATAACACAAAAAAGGCAAATTGGATAAAATTTAGAAAACAATTAGACATACAATTAAAACTAGAAAACATAAATATTAATGAAATAAACAGCATAAATACAATAGAAGATTTGGAAGCTAAAATACATGAATACACTAAAATTATCAAAAATACATGCGAAATTGCCATACCTAAAATAAATCTAAATTCAAAATTTAAACTACCATGGTGGAGTGTCCAGCTAGAGGAATTAAAAAGGGAGGTTAACCGGAAAAAAAGGAGGATCCAGTGTGCAGCTCCAAGTCGAAGAGAATATGTAGTGAACGAATACCTAGAGGCCAAATCCAAATACGAAGCAGAGGCGACAAATGCACAAACAAGAAGCTGGAAGGAGTTCTGCTCGAAACAGGATCGAGAGAGCATGTGGGACGGCATTTATCGGGTCATAGCTAAATCAGCAAAGAGGCACGAAGATCAACCACTTGTGAAGGGCGGAGAGGTGCTAACTGCGAAGGAATCAGTAAGGTGGCTTGCCGAAACCTTCTTTCCGGATGATTGTATCGAGGAAGACAACGCAGAACACCAGCGTATTAGAGAAACTGCAAAACAGCAGGACCCAATACCAACACCTGAGGAATTCGACCCGCCCTTCACAAAGGCAGAGTTGCATCATGTGGTGCAAAGCTTTAACCCGAAAAAAGCACCCGGACCAGACGGCCTCACAGCGGACATATGCTCGGCAGTGATAACCCACAATCCTGACATTTTCCTGAGCATCGCAAACAAATGTTTGCAGCTGTCACACTTCCCATCGCCATGGAAGGAGGCTAGAGTGATAGTGCTGAGGAAGCCGGGCAAGCCAGACTACACAGTCCCGAAAGCCTACAGACCTATAGGACTGCTACCAGTCATGGGCAAAATATTCGAAAAAATGCTGATACGACGTATAAGATGGCACCTACTACCGAAAGCCAACCCGAGACAATATGGTTTCGTTCCACAGCGTAGTACAGAAGACGCACTTTATGACTTGCTACAACATATAGAACAAAACCTGCAGGGTAAACTCATCAATATAGTCGTATCATTGGATATAGAAGGAGTGTTTGACAGTGCCTGGTGGCCGGCAATTATTTGTCGACTAACAGAGAAACGCTGTCCGCCGAATCTAAAAAGCCTGGTATGCAGCTACCTTGAAGACAGAAAGATAGCTGTGGGATACGCAAATGAGACCTATGTTAAGGCAACTACCAAGGGTTGTGTCCAGGGCTCCATTGGAGGTCCCACATTTTGGAACCTATTGCTGGACCCATTGCTGGATGAGCTTGACAGACGTGGTATTTACTGCCAAGCATTTGCAGACGACGTTGTCCTTATATTTTCCGGTGAAGAGACCTCAAAGATACAACAGAAAGCCAACGACACTCTGGCATATGTGCACGAGTGGGGTGTCAGAAATAAGCTTAAATTTGCTCCGCAAAAAACCAGTGCAATGGTGATAACAAAAAAGCTCAAATTCGATACCCCCCTCTTGCACATGGGAGGTACAGCTCTGAGGCTTGTGGAAGAGATAAAGCTGTTGGGCCTGATTATCGACCACAAACTAACCTTTCACAAACATGTGCAGGCTGTATGCCGGAAGGCTGCAAATATATATAAGCAGCTCGCAAGAACCGCCAAACTGGAGTGGGGTCTCGGGCCGGAGATTATAAGGACGATGTATGTGGCAGTAATCGAGCCAATAGTCTTGTACGCAGCCAGCGTTTGGGCAAAGGCATCGGAAAAAATCAGTATCCGGAAGGAATTGAATGCGATCCAAAGAGGATTTGCGCAGAAAATCTGTAAGTCTTACCGAACGGTCTCTCTAAACGCTGCTCTAATCCTGGCCAGACTGCTTCCTCTAGATATTCGAGTCCAAGAAGCAGCCTGTCTTTATGAGGCAAAGAGAGGAAAACCCCAGGAGATGATAGGTTGCAGGGAGATCGAAGGTAGGATTTGTTTTCTGAGAGCGCAACATCCAGCAAAACAAACCGCAGTGACATACGAATGCCTGGAAGACACAGAACCCGAAACTCTGGAAAAATTCCACATAACGGGAGAGCAAATTTATACCGATGGGAGCAAAATTGATGGTAAAGTCGGAGCAGCGTTATCCTGTTGGTATAACGGTGCCGAGACTGAAAGCCGGAAATTTAAGCTGGAACGGTTTTGCACTGTCTTTCAGGCTGAACTATACGCCATCCATCAAGCCACGTCACTAGCTATGGGTCACAAAAATATAGTCACAAACATCTTTAGCGACTCCAGGTCAGCCCTTCAGCTGATCCAAAATCACGACTCTTTCCACCCTATCGTGATGGAAATCAGAAATAATCTGTTATCCAGTAAGGAACAAGGCAAGACAATCCGCTTGTTCTGGATCAGAGCCCACGTAGGTGTCATAGGAAATGAGCGTGCTGACGAGCTCGCTAAACAAGCCGCACTCTATAAAAAGACAGCGCCTGATTATGACAAGTGTCCAGTATCGTATATTAAACAACAGTTAAGATCTGACTCTGTCATAAAATGGAACAAACGCTACATCGAGGGTGACACAGCAGCAGTGACAAAAATATTCCTACCAGATGCACAGATAGCATATAGAATCATACCAAAAATAAGACTCACACCAATTTTGGTGCAAATATTTACGGGACATGGTGGGTTCTCCAGCTACCTCTGTAGGTTTAAATGTAAAGACTCCCCTCACTGCATATGCAGTCCTGGAACAGATGAAACAATAGAACACATATTATTAGAATGTCCAATGTATCAAGTTAAAAAATTAGACTTAGAAATAGATTTAGGTATTAAAATTAATATAGACAACTTAAAGGAGTTATTAGTAGATAAATTATATAGGAATAAGTTACTAAAATACTGCACGGAAATTGCAAAAGATGTCATAAATAGGAATAAGAGTAAGAAATAAGTATATGACAATATATACTGAGTTATATATTTAAAATATACATAGTTAAATAGATAATATAAGAATATTAGACGGAATACGTAAAAAATGGAAATAGGATTAAATATAGAGTAAATGAAAACACAAAAAGTGTTATCCTTTCATAGTATATTTAACAGAAAAAAAAAATTAATAACAGATATAAAGAAGAAAAAGAGTCCAATAAGCAAGATAAGAACATAACTAGGAATAAGTCTGAATTGTAATTTAAGTTTTGATTTAAGAAAATAAACAAAGTAGTGTTAAAAACAACTAAAAAAGTAAATAATAATAATAAATAATTGTAAGGTAGTGTTATAAGATAAGAATTAGATTAAGTTCCAGGAATGACCCTGTAAATGATGTTTTTGCCTAAAGTTAAGCTGATTGTATCAATTTGTATAAAAACCTGTATGCTTTTTATTTTCAATAAAATAAATAACTTCCCTGACGAGCATGTTAGGGGTAAAATTACTTAGCTCGCGAAAAAAAAAAAAAAAAAAACCTAACCTAACCTAACCTAACCTAACCTAACCTAACCTTTTTTTTTTTTTTTTCCTGGGGGGAAAATGCGTTACGCATACCACCCGGGCGCAGGGGGTACCCGAGTGGTTATGTGGGACTCCCGTATAGGCTAATGAGACCCACGGTATACCCACTAAAAACCCCCCCATCTTCCGCCTCGCCGCCTTGTGACGGGGTTACGGGAACGCTTTCGCACACATCCGCGACCCCGCCAGCGGCAGCCGCCCACAAGCGGCTCCATCGCGAAAGCCCGAAGGCCCTCCACGATGGGCGCACCAGATGGTAAGGTGCGCCACCCTCCTCGGCCTCCACCAGTACTGTAGCAAACTCCCCCTGAGTCTGCTACTAGGAGGCCATGGGTACCAGATCACTGGTACCCGGTGGAAGATCTGGTCTGTGGTTCTTCCACCGACCACACCTCGGCCGCAGAGGATAGGGCAAGCGGCGCACCGTAATACCGGCATGCCTCTTCCTCTGCGGCCCCACCAGTGCCGTTTCGACGGAACGGCCCCGCCAGCTCGCAGGGGGTAGGGAGAGTGGCGCACCGTAATACCAACACGCCTCTCCCCCTGCGATCCCTCCACGGCCGCAGAAGATAGGGAGAACGGTGCACCCTATCTTCCACGGTCCCACCTCCAAGCGCGTCCGCAGCGGACTTATTCAGCCCGCTGGGAGCGCCCTCCTCGGGCCAGCCGGCAGCCCAAACAGGCCGGCCCTGGTTGCCTCTTGGTTCACCGTGGGTGACCAGTCCACGGTTACTAAGCCCCCCCGCCACGACAAGGCGGACAACCCCCGGGGGGGGAACCTAACCTAACCTAACCTAACCTAACCTAACCTAACCTAACCTAACCTAACCTAACCTAACCTAACCTAACCTAACCTAACCTAACCTAACCTGACCTAACCTGACCTAACCTGACCTAACCTGACCTAACCTGACCTAACCTGACCTAACCTGACCTAACCTGACCTAACCTGACCTAACCTGACCTAACCTGACCGTAGACTGAAGTGGCATATCCTCCCTAGGATAAGTACTCGCCAATACGGGTTCATGCCCCAGAAAAGCACTGAGGACTCCCTCTATGATCTGGTGAATCACATTCGACGGAAAGTTGAAAACAAAAAGATAGTCGTTGTGATCTCGCTAGATATAGAGGGGGCCTTTGACAATGCTTGGTGGCCTGCTATAAGAACCCGATTGGCTGAGGAAAGATGTCCTAGCAACCTACGAGGAATCCTCGACAGCTACTTATGCGACAGGAAGGTCACAGTAAGATATGGAGGCGAAGAATATACCAAAAGCATGAGCAAAGGGTGTGTACAAGGATCAATTGGCGGTCCTATCCTATGGAACTTGCTCTTGGATCCCTTGATACAAGGCTTACAAAACAGAGGCGACTACTGTCAAGCCTTTGCTGACGATGTCATTCTCGTGTTTGACGGGGACGTAGCGATAGATATCCAAAGACAAGCCAACGCCGCTCTCGACTATGTTCGGGATTGGGGCGACAAACACAAACTTAACTTTGGTCCATCAAAGACAAAGGCAATGACCATTACAAAGAAATTGAAGTATGACGTCCCGATCCTGAGAATGGGGGGGATCGACGTTGGAATGTCGGAGGATATAAAAATTTTAGGACTATATATAGACAATAAATTAACATTTAACAAGCATGTCGCAGAATCATGTAAAAAAGCCGCGTCTGTCTATAAACAGCTTGCTAGAACAGCAAAAATTAGTTGGGGCCTCCACCCAGAAATAATCCGCACAATATATATGGCAACTGTGGAGCCGATTATTCTGTATGCCGCCAGTGCATGGGCGCCGGCGGCCAAAAAGCTAGGGGTACAGAAACAATTGAATAATGTGCAGCGAGGATTCGCACAGAAAATAACAAAGGCGTACAGAACAACCTCTCTGAACTCAGCACTGGTCCTGTCGGGATTGCTCCCCCTTGACCTCCGAATAAAAGAGGCAGCTACACTGTATGAGACAAGGAGGGGGTTGCCCATGGCGGAGCTAGGAGACAGAGAAGTAGAAAGAGTAGTTGCATTTGACAGGACTCCCCACCCGGCAGAGCATATGAGCTTGGAGTTCATAAGCCTGAATAACCGGCAACAAGTCGATTGTCATAACAAACAAACAATTCGCATTTATACGGATGGCAGCAAAATTAGCGGCATGGTCGGGGCGGCGCTTTCCATATGGAATAGCGAAACCGAAATCCATGCCGTCAAATTAAAACTGTCACCGTACTGTACGGTATATCAGGCAGAACTTCTAGCCATATGCACTGCGACAAGGATAGCCTTAGAACGTCGGGAGGCGAGTTTTGGCATATGCAGCGACTCAAGATCAGCACTCGAATCGATAATAAATAACGCCTCGAAACACCACCTAGCCGTACAGGCGCGGGCGAACATAAAGGCAGCAAAAGCCCAAAATAAGGAAATATCCTTATTTTGGATCAAAGCCCATGCCGGACTGGAGGGCAATGAAAGGGCCGACGAGCTGGCCAAGGAGGCGGCCCAAAAGATGAAAACAAGCCCAAATTATGATCTTTGTCCTGTTTCATTTATTAAGCGACAAATTCGTGCACGTACGCTTGAGGAATGGAACAGACGATATACAGAAGGCGAAACAGCGGCGATTACAAAAATATTCTACCCGAACGCGGTGACAGCTTACAGGATGATAAGAAAAATAGAAATAACCGGAATACTGACCCAGGTGCTGACAGGGCACGGAGGGTTTGCACAGTACCTGCATAGGTTTAGATGCAAGGACAGCCCTTCGTGTATCTGTGACCCTGATACTGAGGAGACATTGCCGCATCTCCTGTTTGACTGTCCAGCAAACGAGGCATTGAAATACACATACGAACAAAAATTAGGCACTGACATAACCGTACAAAACGCACACAAATTGATAAGCCATAAAAAGAAATCAAATACATTTTTAAATTATTGTAAGGACATAGCAACAAGGGCAAACAACAGAAACAAGACTAAATAAAAGTATGATAGATATATATATATTGAAATATATATATAATATGCATATAAATATTATATAAGCAAATAAATAAAATGTATAAGATAAGAATAAGATAGTGTAACATATAGAGAGTTAAAGTTAAATTAGATGATAAGTAGTTTAAAATAGAATAAGAACAAATGTATTAAATGTACATAAAATAGTCCTGGAAATGTACTTAACAGCTTACGAAACTACTTCTAAGTTCATGTGTAATGCTATTAGATTTAAGACACAATAATCTTAAGAATTATAAACTGTACCTTTGACTAAATTAAATAAAGAAACCAAGGTCCCTGACGAGCTATGTCAGGGGTTGTTTTATTGTAGCTCGCGGGCCGGGCCAGTACAGCGCCCGGACAGGAAAAAAAAAAAAAAAAAGACCTAACCTGACCTAACCTGACCTAACCTGATCTAGTGAACTATATACGCCGCAAGGTAGAGTCAAGGAAAATTGTTACTATCATATCATTAGACATAGAGGGCGCCTTCGACAACGCATTGTGGCCAGCAATCAGAGTCCGATTGGCTGAGGAAAAATGCCCGGTCAACATACGAAGAGTGCTAGAGAGACAGAAGAGTCACAGTCAGATATGGGGGGGAACACTATTCAAAGAACACAACAAAGGGATGTGTTCAGGGGTCGATTGGCGGTCCTTTCCTTTGGAACCTGTTGATAGACCCTCTCATTAAAGGACTAGAAAGTAGGGGAGTACACTGTCAAGCATTCGCGGATGATGTGGTGCTCGTATTCGATGGGGACACGGCCCTTGAAATACAGACGCAAGCCAATGCCGCCCTCGCCCATGTCAGGGTTTGGGGCGTGGAAAATAAGCTAAACTTTGGACCATCGAAAACCAAAGCAATGGTCATTACTAGGAAGCTGAAATTCGACGTCCCGATACTTAGGATGGGTGGGGTCGACATAGGCATGTCTGACGACATCAAGATCCTGGGGCTCTACATAGATAACAAGCTGACCTTTAACAAACACGTAATTGAGCAGTGTAAAAAGGCAGCAAATATCTACAAGCAATTAGCTAGAGCAGCCAGGATCAGCTGGGGACTCCATCCTGAAGTCGTGCGCCTGATATATACCGCGGTAGTGGAGCCAGTGATCATGTACGCCTCCAGTGCCTGGGCTTCAGCGACCAGAAAACTAGGTGTACAAAAACACCTTAACAGCGTGCAACGGGGCTTCGCCCAAAAGCTGTCGAAAGCATATAAAACGGTTTCTCTAAACTCTGCCCTGGTCCTGTCTGGGCTCCTTCCATTGGATATCCGTATCAGAGAAGCAGCCGCTCTCTACGAGGCCAAGCGAGGGATACCAAGAGAGGAGCTAGGCGATAGAGAGGTGGAGCGAGTCACTGCATATGACAAAATCCCTCACCCGGCGGAACATATGAGCATGGAGTTCAAATGCCTGGTAAACCAAGAGCAAGTAAATCGACAAAATTCACAAGCGATTAGAATTTTCACGGATGGCAGCAAGATTGACGGCAAGGTTGGAGCCGCTCTATCCATATGGAGTGGAGAAGCCGAGATCAAAGCCGTCAAACTCAGCCTGTCACCGTATTGCACGGTTTACCAGGCCGAACTACTTGCCATATGCAAATCAACTAAGGTCATCTTGGAAAGCCAAGAGACAAGTTTTGGCATATACAGTGACTCAAGGTCCGCCTTGGAGACCGTTGTAAACAACACCACGATGCATCACCTAGCCGTAAGGTCGCGTGCCAACATTAAAGCGGGCAAAGAACAGGGAAAAGAAATATCCTTACACTGGATAAAAGCCCATGCTGGCCTGGCAGGGAATGAGAGAGCCGATGATCTGGCTAAGGAAGCAGCTCTAAAAATGAAAACCAGGCCATCATATGACCTCTGTCCGATTTCATTCGTCAAGCGACGGATTCGTGAGGGGTCTCTTGACGAATGGAATCGGCGATACAAAAACGGTGAAACGGCGGCCACAACAAAATTATTTTTCCCGGACGCGGTGGAGGCGTACAGCCTAATTAGGAAGATAAAACCAGCTGGAACCTTAACTCAGGTGTTGACAGGACACGGTGGCTTTGCCCATTACCTTCACAGATTTAGATGCAAAGACAGTCCATCGTGTGTCTGTGACCCTGAAGTAGGAGAGACAGTGGTACACCTTTTATTTGACTGCCCCTCCAACTTTAACCTAAAACATAACCTAGAACTTCAAATAGAAACTAACCTTACAAGAGAGAATATATGGGAAATAATGGCAAACAAAAACTATAGAGAGAAACTAATAGAATACCTAATAAAAGTAGCAAACAAAGCCATTAAAAGAAACTGTTTACGTGAGATAAGGTGTGGGTTTTGCGTGTTTGGATTAAAACTTGCTGATAATTTCGTGGATTTATTTCTCAACTCTGAACTTACACGGATTACAAGAATGGACATATTATTTTTTTTTACCATAGATTACAGAGTATCATTATGCCATAGATTATGCATAGAGTATAAGGCTAGTGGACTGTAAAATGACACAGACTAAATACATATTTAAACATCCCGCCCGCCAAAGGACGCAGTCTTTTAACAAGTACACAAAATATAAAGTATTAGTTAACAATGTACATAATACATAGCAGAGAATCTGCATGAATAACAAACTAAGTAGCAAAGAAATGTTGATTAACAAAATGAAAGTAAATTCACACTTATGTGAATATGTAAATATATGCAAAATATACACTTGACTATACAAGCATGTAATACTATATTTTAGGAAAATAGTTCACACAATCATTGAGGTGCAATATAATATTTGTAAGAATTATCTTCTACTATCATCAGTAAATGATAATACATATCAACAGGTAAGTATGCTTATGCTAGATGTATTATATGTATACACATAGTTTTTACTCTTTTTTTTTATATTTTACTAATTATTTTACCTTTACTGTAATATTTAATCATAAACCTTTTACAAAAGAGCTTGTTCAAAAATTTTAATTTATGAATTGTTACAATTATTTTTACTGTATAAAATGCTAATTTTACTCACTGGACGTTTAAATATACCATTTTTACATTTTATTGATACAACACGAGTAATAAAGTCAGGACCAGTATGTTTTTGTATTATTTTACCTAATATCCACTTACATGGTGGGATATTATCCTCTTTTAAAATAACAATGTCATCGATTTCTGGTTCAGCAATTTTCTTATTCCATTTATATCTTTGATTAAGGGTTAACAAATATTCTTTATGCCATCTGTTCCAAAAATCGTTGACAATTTTTTGTGTCAATCTCCATCGCTCTAGATTAGTTATACTGCTATTATTAGAATAATTTTCATCAGCTATGCTTATCAGAGGTTCACCAATTAGGAAGTGACCAGGTGTCAGAGGGAGAGGATCGTTAGGGTCATCACTTAACACTGTTATTGGACGAGAATTAAGGCAGGCCTCTATCTGTGCTAATACTGTAGCTAGTTCCTCGTAAGTTAATTTAGTGTCCCCAATTACCTTCTGAAGATGCGTTTTGGTACTACGGACCCCTGCCTCCCACAAACCACCAAAATTTGGCCCGTGTGGTGGTATATAGTGCCACGTAGTGCGCTCCAGGGTTAACAACTCCACTATTTCACCTCTAATTAATGATTTGGCGTTATGAAACATATTATTGAGTTGTTTGTCGGCTCCAACAAAATTAGTGCCATTGTCACTATAAAGATCTTGACAATGGCCTCTCCTGGCTGTAAATCTTCTAAACGCTGCAATGAACCCTTTTGAAGTTAAATCCGTGACAGCTTCTAGGTGTATCGCCCGGGTGACCATGCAAACAAACAGGCATATATAACCCTTATAGGACTTCGCTCCTCTGCCAGGTGAGAATCGGATATTAATGGGTCCTGCATAGTCTACTCCAGTAGATTTAAATGGCTTACAAGGTTTTAATCGTGCCTCAGGCAACTGGCCCATTAATTGTGTATTTTTATTCCTTGAATATCTTATACATGTAACACACTCTCTATATATTTTCTTAATCTGATCTTTAGCTCGCAGAATCCAATACTTTGATCTTAAATAGTTTAACATGACTTGAGGTCCACCATGCATTGTTCTTTGATGAGCATCTAAAATTATAAGCTTACTAAGATGGTTCTTAGCAGGTAAAATTATAGGATGCCGCGTATCATACTCCATATATGATTGTTGAATGCGTCCGCTGACTCTTAAAATCCCATTTTGATCCAAAAAGGGACATAGATTGCGAAGATTACTATTTCTTTGTACACATCCCTGAGACTTTAATTGCTTTATTTCCTTGTTAAAATATATTTCTTGGACTTGCTTAATACAATGCTCTAATGTTTGATTAATCTCTTTAGTTGTAATTAATTTAGTAAAAGTTTGACGTTGATTTTTTGCTAATTTTAAATTTAGAAATCTTTTACAATATGACAAAATTCTTAACATTTTGGATAAAGAAGAAAACTTATACCAAATTAAATTTTCGCTATCATCATGGGTTAAAGCAGTTAAAGTACTCAGTTTTTCTTCCTCATGTGTATCCTCAATATAATTATGATGTATTACAATTGTAATTCAGTGTATGCAACCAAGTTGGACCACTCCACCACAGCGAATGATTTATCAAGGCTGAAGCATGTAAACCCCTCGATGAACAATCAGCTGGATTCATGTCTGTAGATACATGCCCCCACTGCTCGTACTCCAAAATGTTTAGTATGTCGGATACTCTATTACTCACAAATGTAGACCATCTACTAGGTCCACCCTTTAACCATGCTAGTACTATTTTTGAGTCCGACCAAGCATTTAAGTTATCCTTAGATATTTGCATCACTTGAGCTGTCTCCGAGATCAATTTAGCTGCCAGGACAGCACCACATAACTCTAACCTGGGAATCGATATCTTTTTCTCAATAGGTGCCACCTTTGTTTTTGCTGACATTAAACTGACAGAAATCTGGTCTCCTTCAATGACTCTTACATACACTGCAGCACCATATGCATCTTGAGAAGCATCAGCAAAAACATGTAATTCAATTTTAGAATTATTACAGTAATGCAACCACCTCGGAATGCTAACACCATTGATATGTATCAAATCTTCCCTATATTGTAACCATTCCTCCAGTAAATCCCCACTCACATAGTCATCCCATTCTAGTCCTGTTCTCCATAACTTCTGTATAATCATTTTGGCTATAACTACAACCGGAGCTAGCCATCCTAAGGGATCATACAACTTGGCTACTTCTGAAAGGATCTGTCGTTTGGTTACAGGCTGCTTCAATTCTGCTAGTTTTAAAGTATATTTGAATGCATCTGTTTCTCTATTCCAACTCACTCCCAACACCTTCACTAAACTGTTGACATTAAGAGGTAGTTCATGATTGGCTCTTTTATTTTTGCCGATGTAATTTAACAATGTCTCATTATTGCTACTCCATTTTTGAAGTTCGAATCCACCTAAACTCATTAATTTGTTCATCTCCTTGTATATATTTATGGCTTCATCAATTGACTCACATCCTGTTAACAAATCATCCATGTAAAAATCATTTTTTGTTATTTTAGAAGCAATAGGACATTTGCATTCTTCATCCTCAGCCAGTCTTTGTAGGGATTTCACAGCCAGATATGGTGCACACGCTGTTCCAAACGTTAATCTAGTAAGTTTAAAGTGTTGTATAGGTTTATCTTGAGTAGGTCTCCATAAAACTCTCTGATAATTTGTATCCTCTTCCATTACTCGTACCATCCTATACATTTTTATTATATCTGCAGCAATACAAATTTTATGCATCCTCCATCTCATCAATATATGACGTAAGTCTTGTTGCAATTTAGGACCGACAAGAAGATTATCGTTTAACGAAACATTATTATAACCTTTACATGATGCGTCAAAAACTATTCTTAGTTTGGTTGTATCCTTGTCTTCTCTTATAACGGCATGGTGGGGAAGATAGACAGCTTTCTGATTTTCTATATCCCTTTCATCCACTGGTACCATGTGCTTTAAGTTAATGTACTCTTCCATTACTATTATATATTCTTCTCTCAACGTGTGATCTTTTATTAATCTTCTTTCTAAACATTTAAATCTATTGTAAGCAATCTCTTTTAACCCGCCATATTGACATTGAGGGTTATCGTCATCAAATGGTAACTTCACTATATACCTTCCCTCATCATCCCTGCTTGTTGTAGCCTCATATATTTCTTCGCATCTCTCTTCTCTCTTGGAAAACTTCTTTTGTATGCTGTTAGGCTCGTTTTCTATTTCCCAGAATTTTTTCAACATGTCGTCCTGTAGACATGTGTGGACGTGCAGACTCGTGACGTTTTTTGATAGGAATAAGTCCTGAGACAATCTACCGGATATCACCCATCCAAGTGTTGTGTTTTGCGCCAGTAAATTACCTTTATGATGTTTAACGATACCATCTAACAATATATTACTATACACTTCGGCACCTAGAATAATATCTACTTTACCCGGAGTAGTATAATTTGGATCCGCTAAGTCTCGTTCATGTATATCTAACCAATCCGGAGGATTAAGATTACCAGTAGGAAGTAGTGTTGTTAATGAACGCAATACATATGCATTTACCTTAATAAATACCTTGGGGTTATGGCGTGATTGAACACAGAGAGAGACCATATATTTAATTCTCGTTTGGCCGTTACCTACACCTGACACCCAACCACTTACAGTTACACGAGAAAGATTAAGCAATTGAACTGTAGCTTCAGATACAAATGATGCTTGCGACCCTTGGTCCAACAGAGCTCTAAAAATATGTTTACAACCATTTTTACCACTGACCAATACTTGAGCTGTAGCTAACAACACATTACTTGTTTGTATATTTTGTTCACAAGAAAAATTAGTTACAATATGAGTTTCATTTAATAAAGCATTTGGCTTACCTCTATTTAACTCGCTTACACTACCTGAACTCGAAACTGTATGATTACCACTACTATTGGATGTTGATTCTCGATGGTGAGTTTTTCTCGAATCATAGTCTCTTTCGAAGTGAAGAAGTGAATGATGCCTCCTTCCACATCTTTTGCAGCATGACGGTTGACGACATTTAATCACTGAATGTGTAGGTGCAAGACAGTTGAAACATAATTTATTAGTCTGTACAAAATCTTGCCTCTCTTTGGCTGACATTTCTCCAAATTTTTTACAATAATAAATGTAGTGTTCTTCACCGCACAGTGCACATTTAATTTCATTCTTCTTGTTATCCTTGGTAATATTTGAATGAAAAACTTTAGGCTTCACTAGAGGCTTCAGTTGTCCTGATCGCACTCTGTTGCTTTCAATCATTTCTAGGGATCTAAATCGCGATTCTAAAAAACTTGATAACTGTGGCCACGTAGGTGTATCATAGTCACTGATGCTAAGGTGTTGTTCCCAAAGTTTCATTGTTTCACCATCTAGTTTTGACACAATTAAATAATTTATGAATAAATCCCAATTAGCAGTTTCAATTCCAATGTTGCTTAATGATTTAATACAGGATGAAGTTGTATCGACAAGCTGTTTTAATGAATTTGCTGATTCATTGCCGATAGGCTTCTGTGAAAACAATACTTTTAAAATAGCATTGCAGTTGAACCTCTTGTTGTTATACCGTTTCATCAAATGATTCCAGGCTTCTGTGTAATTTGCATTGGTTATAGTATAGTTTCTCAAAAGAACTTCTGGCTCCCCGGACAACTTGCTTTTTAAGTAATGTAATTTCTGAACAGGTGATAACGTCTTGTTTTCATGGATTAATGACGAGAATAGATCATAGAAGGTCTGCCACTCCTCATACCACTAAATGTTGGTAGTTGTATGGTTGGTAATTTAATATCGGTGTTCCCCAGCTTATCGCCTTCTTCTATTATAGGTGTTGCACACTGAATTCCAAAGGATTGTGTGTTGCATACCAACAATGGTTGGAGAGCCTCCTTCAACGATGACTTATAGTTAATATATAACTCTTCGAAGGTTTCATGTAAATCATCATCAAAATAATTATCGTCTCTTATCTGTTCCGAGCTTGATTTTAAGACTATGTTTCTGTGTCCTTCCTTAAAGTCTTTTCTTAATAGTTCCAAGGATTCCAATCTTGTTTCCAAATATAACCTCTTCAATCGCTCTTTCGGTGATTTCTTGAAATTCACCTCTGCTTTTCTCAAATTTTCTAGAAGTTCCCTTTGATAGTTTATAAGATCTTCCATTGTGCAGAGAACGAATAACTCGATAGTTAGGTGTAGTTATTTGTTAAAAGGGCACGCGGCGCCGGCTTGTAGGTTACGTAAATGGCGCGAGGCACTTGCCACTTTTTCTCAATACGACGTAATATTAGTTGGTAAAAGGTTTAGGTATATCACAATTATCACTGTATAATTCTCACTCACAACTAAACTGTTCATGTATTGCAAATACTTTGTATTACACTCGTAGTATTGTAATAAACTCCACGCCTCGTGTCGTTTCTCGTAGCAAAACCCTTTGTTACACAGAAATCCTTATCTTGATGCAGATTCACTTTTCTCGTTGATAATATTATGAAATATTATCCGGCTCGATTGGAACCAATATGTTTACGTGAGATAAGGTGTGGGTTTTGCGTGTTTGGATTAAAACTTGCTGATAATTTCGTGGATTTATTTCTCAACTCTGAACTTACACGGATTACAAGAATGGACATATTTTTTTTTTTTACCATAGATTACAGAGTATCATTATGCCATAGATTATGCATAGAGTATAAGGCTAGTGGACTGTAAAATGACACAGACTAAATACATATTTAAACAAAACAAGTAAATACAAAATATGATGGTTATATATATTGGTATATATGTACACATGCATATGAAACTGTAGTAACAAAAAATTTATGTAATATAATAGATGGATAAAATAAGGTATGAAACGTATAAGAAGTTAATCTTTTTCATGTATACTATGATTAAAATATAGAAAACAAGTAAGCACATAAGTAATAGAGTAAGATATTATGTAATAGAATATAAGCAATTAAAATAAGAAATAGAATAAGTAATAACAGGAAATATCCTTGCAATAAAATAGATAAGCATAGACATAAGTAAGATAAATTTTGTTAAATTATGTATAAGTATGAATAAAATATCTGTAACTAGAGTATAAGTGCATGGGCAAGTTCCACAAAAATTGTAATGCCTCTTTATCAAATTAAGCTTAAAAAGGGCCCTGACGAGCAATGTCAGGGGATAATACAAAAAAAAAAAAAAAAAAAAAAAAAAAAAAAAAAAAAAAAAAACCTGACCTAACCTTTTTTTTTTTTTTTGTTGTCGCTGGAAAATCCTCATGGATACCCGACAGGCGCGGGGGGGCGCTGTCGGGTTATGCCGGACTCTTACCGGCTAAAAACCAGCGGTGTTCCTCCTCACCGTCTTCCGGCGGAGCTGCGGGGACGCATTCGCACACTTCCGCTGCTCCGCCGACGGTTGCCCGGGCTCGGGCCCAACTTGTGGGGCGCTCATCTTTGGCGCCACTCACCATTCAAACTGGCGTGCCGGAACACGGGACACGCCAGCCGCCTCGGGGGTCTCCTCCAACTGGGCGATGGTACCCCCCGGTTCCACCGCCCGGAGACCCCGGTTATGGGGGAAGACGGCGCTCGTGCGCCAGGCGCCTTCGCCCAACTCTCTTCCGGCGGATCGGGTTACAGAGAGGGTCGTCCTCCCTCACCCGCTCCGCCGCCTCCTTTTGCGCCATGACGCACTCACAGAACCGGAGCGCCGCCTTCCACGCTCTGTCGCTGCCGACCATGGCTCTCACGACGCCCGGCAGCGACAGGTCGTCCCCAATAACCGCCGCGAGGCTCGCCCGCGGCTCCGCCCACTCCGGGCACTCCGCCAGCGTGTGCTCCGCTGTGTCCTCCGGACACCCACAAGCGTGGCACACGCTGGTCGGCTCTCGACCCGCCACGCTGCACAGGTACCTGCCGAAGCAACCGTGCCACGTCAGGATCTGCACAGCGCGGAAGGTGAGGGCCCCGTGTCGGCGATCGACCCACCTTTCCAGGACGGGCCGAATCGCCTCCACCGTCCTTCTGCCGGCGGTCGGCTCCGCCAGCCTTTCCTTCCATTTCTGGAGGAGGACCTGGCGGTCGAGTCGCCCCTGCCGCCCGGCCTCCTCCGGCTCTGGATCCACCTCATCGGCTCGTGCTGCTGCGCTGCGGCGCCAGTACGCTGCCGAGAGCACCTCCGCGTCCAGGTCCCACGGTGGGGTCCCGGCCAGGACGCATGCCGCCTCGCACGAGATGGTGCGATATCCTCTCACCACCCTGATCGCCATGACCCGTTGCGCTTGGCGCAGGAGGGTCCTGTTCTGGGCGATCAGGGTGTCCGCCCAGATCGGGGCCCCGTAGAGGGCCATCGACCGCACCACCCCGGCGTACAGCCGCCGGCATGCGACCGACGGTCCGCCCAGGTTCGGCAGCAGCCAGATCAATGCTCCGGCCGCGCGCAACAACCTGGGGACCAACCGTCGGAAGTGCTCCCGGAAGTTCCACCGACTGTCGAGGACGACGCCCAGGTACCGCATCGTCGACTCGACAGCGATGGAGACGCCGCCGACCACCAGCCGGGATCCTGCGGGAGGGGCGCGTCGGGCTCCGTGGAAACACAGAGCCTCCGACTTCTCCAGCGCCACCTCTAGCCCCAGCCGGCGGATTCGGGCCACCACTTGGGCCACTCCGGCCGTCGCCAAAAGGGCCGCCTCCCGGTAAGTGGCGCCGCGGGACGTGACGAGGGTGTCGTCGGCGTAACAAGTTACGTCGACCCCCCGCAGATTAGCGCCCCGCAGCACCCAGTCGTAGCCGATGTTCCACAGCAACGGCCCAAGAACCGAACCCTGTGGAACACCGCACGTCATGACCCGGCAGCCCCACCCGTCGCGCGTCGGGTACACCACTTCCCTCTCGGAGAAGTAGTCGGTGAGGAGGCGACGCAGGTAGTCGGGCACGCGATGGTAGCCCAGCGCCGCCTCGATACAGCCCCAGGGGAGGGTGTTAAAGGCATTGGCGATGTCTAGAGACACCGCCAAGACGACCTTTCCCCGTGACACCGCCTCCTCCGAGAGGTCCCTCACACGCGCGATGGCGCCCTCACCCCTGTCGCCTACGGGTCAGGGAGCGAGTTGGCCGACGGTGGCCTAGGCCATGCTGCCGTGACCGACAGCCCGTCGCCCCCGCGTTTGGGTGAGTAAACCTCAAGGGTTTTTCCCACCCTGGTCTCATCCACAGTGCCTTCTGCTAAGTCAGAGGGACACGTGGAGAGACCCCACCCCATGGTCTCATCCGCACTAAGCGGAGAGACCCAACTGTGAGCCGCTCTTGGTCTGGCCCCTCCTTCCAAGCCTGTCCGTTATGGGAAGCCCTGTACGGCATAGCCTTGGAGATCATCGGGACACGCAAGCCCCCCCACCACGACAAGGTGGCGACCCCCGGGGGGGAACCTGACCTAACCTGACCTAACCTGACCTAACCTGACCTAACCTGACCTAACCTGACCTAACCTGACCTAACCACAGTTACCTGAGTCACCGTAGCGTCAGCTTGAGGTACGCCGGTGCCGTAAGTGCAAAATGCACCAATAAAGGATGTGTGCAGGGTTCAATGGGGGGTCCTATACTGTGGAACCTGCTCTTGGACCCACTGCTAAGAGAACTGGATCGACGTGGTTATTATTGCCAGGCCTTTGCGGATGACGTAGTATTGGTGTTCGATGGTGAGACTGCACTGGAGATCCAACAGCGTGCTAATGTTTCCCTCGAGTTTGTTCGGAGGTGGGGAGTCAAAAACAAACTCAAATTTGCGCCACACAAGACCAAGGCCATGGTAATAACCAACAAATTAAAATATGACTCACCACTTCTGACCATGGGCGGGGTGGACATTAAACTATCAAAAGAAATAAAAATACTGGGTCTCACCATTGATGAAAAGTTAACCTTTAATACCCACGTTCAAAACGCCTGCCGCAAAGCGCTAGGGCTTTATAAACAGCTCTCCAGAGCTGCAAAAGTGCAGTGGGGCCTGGAGCCTGAAGTTATTCGCACAATATATACGGCCGTGGTAGAACCGGTTATTCTGTACGCAGCCAGTGCGTGGGCGCCTGCAGCCAGTAAATTGGGCTGCAGAAAGCAGTTTGATGCGGTGCAACGCGGGTTCGCACAGAAAATGGTCAAAGCTTACAGAACAGTTTCCCTCAACTCGGCACTGGTACTCGCTGGTTTGCTCCCTCTGGATCTGAGAGTGAGAGAAGCATCGCTCCTATACGAAATAAGGAAGGGGCATTCCCAGCGGGTAGTGGGAGACCGAGAAGTGGAGAAACCAAACGCTTTCTCAAACAGGCCACACCCCGCGGAGCACATACAGCTCAACTACCAATGCGTGATGGACGATGCAGAAATGATCCAACAGAACATCAATGGCCTCACAATCTTTACAGACGGCAGTAAGATTGAGGGAAAAGTCGGTACGGCATTCTCCGTCTGGTTGAATGGCGTTGAAACCGTGACCCGAAAACTTAAGTTAGAATCATTCTGCACCGTCTACCAAGCAGAACTCTTGGCTCTATTTGAGGCATCAGAACACGCAAATAAAAGTTCATCCGAGTGTGTTAATTTCCTTTGCGACTCAAGGTCAGCTCTCGATGCCGTTATCGGCGGGCATTCCTTCCATCCCTTAGCACAGAAAACCTATGCAAACCTGCGATCCATAGTTGCAAGCGGCAGAATACTACGGCTATTCTGGATAAAAGCCCACGTAGGGTTGGAAGGAAATGAAAGGGCAGATGTGCTCGCAAAAGACGCAGCAAAAAATCTAAAAAGAAGACCTCATTACGAACTGTGCCCGATTTCCTTCATAAAGCGACAAATCCGACTGGAATCGCTGGATGAATGGAACCGGCGCTACACGACCGGAGAAACTGCAGCGGTCACAAGGGTCTTCTTTCCAGATGCGATACGAGCATATCGGGTGCTGAAGGGAGTGACGTTGGACTCAATACTAACACAGGTAATGACTGGGCATGGTGGGTTCTCAGAGTATTTATATAGATTCAAATGTAAGGAGAGCCCATCCTGCATCTGCGATCCAGAAAAAAAAGACGAAGAAATCCTGCATATCTTGTTGGAATGTCCTGTGCATGGCAAAGAACAACAGGATACAGAAACCAAACTAAAACAAAATATTAAAAAGCATAGTATAACCCCTCCAATGTGAGGCCGCTCAAACAGCGCTTGATAAGCGCTGTCAAAAACATCGCGAAATGTGAGAGTGATTTATGAGCGCTTATTAAACGCTCTCACATTTCGCGCCACATTTATTGTCACTGTGCGTCATAGGCTGTTTCTATCTTGCTCAAACTTATAGAAAGTGTAGGGAATAGAACAAGGATGACTTATCGCCGCACGTCAAATCTTTACGACACGCTCATGACGAGTACGAGCCGTTTAAAAAATTAAAAATTCGACGCTCAGTTCTGTTTTCGCGCGCGCGAGTTGTAGACGCTTCTGATGTGTTTATTTGAAAAGTGTGTTTATTAGTGGTGTTTATTTAAAGATGAACAGGTAAGTAGTGAACAGTTTTTAATGCATAGAATTTGTATTTGATAAAGGATTCGGACAGAAATAGTAATTTCAACAAACATCATTTACCATTTTGCGCGTCAAAATTGCGTCATGCTCGTACCTTGCCCGTACATATTTACTTGTTGTGAATATTATTTATAATAATTATGCCAAAATGACGTGATAACGTATGTTGTTACTTAGTTTATTATTGTTACCAAGCATTTAATGTAAAAACTACTGTTAGGATTTTGAAATTTAAGTAACATAAGATAATTATAAGAACATGTAAAATAATTAGTAAGAATAAATAAAAGAACTACTCATAGAATTAAAATAGTAAGTAGAAATAATGAATAAATGTTAAGTAGATAAATATAAGACGTAATAAAACTAGTATGTATAATTAAAAATAAACTAGATATATTATATCTCAAATAGTAAGTAGAGATAATAATATAGTAAATAACTGGTATAAAGAAATAGTGATAAGATGACTTCTAAATGCAAATACTACAATACTATGTAAACCTTGTAAGCTTTTCTATCAACACAGTAAAAAAGGGCCCTGACGAACTATGTTAGGGGACGATTATTTGACTCGTGGGCCAGGCCAGTGTAGTACCCGGACATATTAAAAAAAAAAACCTGACCTAACCTTAAGATTATAGACTTCCGAGCCCACATTGAAAAGCAAATGGCAAGAGTAACCAATATTTACAAAGGGGTCACTAGAGCGGCAAAGGCAACATTTGAGTTGAGCTCCACCATTATTAAAACTATATACACTGCAGTTATAGAACCAATAGTCCTATATGCTTCAAGCGTATGGGCACCTGTTGTAGACAAAAAATATGCAAGTCGGAAGCTTGAACAACTCACAAGACTCTTTGCTATCCGTATAGCAAAAGCACACCGTACGGTATCCTATACAGCAAGTGTGTTACTCAGTGGCATTCTCCCCCTGGACCTACGAGTAAAAGAGAAGAGCATATTATACGAAGCAAAAAAGTACCGGGAACACAGAGAACTACCAGGAAGAGCAGTGGAGATGCGGGTAAAGCCGAGCGAACTACCACACCCAGCGCTGAGAACGAGATCACGTTCAATATATTGAACAGCCAGGAGGACATATACAAATTAGGAAAAGACCAGCCTTTGCTTTTCACCGATGGCAGTAAAATAGACGAACGAGTAGGAGCTGAAGTGTCATGGTGGTGCAATGGTGCAGAAGTGACTCGGAGCACCCTTTCATTAGCGAACTACTGTACGGTCTACCAGGCGGAGTTATGCGCAATTAAAAGAGCTACAGAGATGCTAAAAAGGAACAACAAATACCCTGAGGTCAATATAGTTAGCAAATCAAGGTTCGCCCTACTAGCATTAGAGAACAGAAACTGTACTCACCCCATAGTGACAGCCAACGTGAAGACCAAATTTCAAATGGATTAAAGCACACGTGGGTGTGGACGGAAATGAGAGAGCAGACGAACTCACTAAGAACGCCGCAAAAACAAAAAAAACTGCCCCTCCATATGACTGCGTCCCGGTGTCTTACGTGAAGCGCCTCATCAGATGCAATACGATCAACGAATGGCAGCGTCGATACGAGCAGGCAACAACGGGCAGTACAACGAAACTATTCTTTGAAGATGTGCGCCAAAGCCATAAAATAATATGTAAAATAAAAAAGAATAATATACTAGCACAAACACTCACAGGATATGGTGGCTTTTGGGCATATCTTCACAGATTTAAATTAAAACAAATAGGGGCATGCGATTAAGACGAAGAAATTAACCAATCACTAGAACATGTGTTGGACGAATGCCCTAAGTATGCAAATGCAAGACTAGAGTGTGAAAATAAAGTTAATACAAAAATAACACGACAAAAGTATGTAGAGATTATGAAAAACGAACACACAAGAAACATATTTATGGCATTCACAGAAGAAGATGTTAAAAAGGTCAACATAGAAAACAAGGCGACTAACGTATAGTAAAGTGTAGTAGTAGTAACATAATTATTAGTATTATAACACAGCCAAAAGACCTAGAATTAAGAAAACAAATCCTCCTAGTTACAATAAAAAGCAAATGGAATCTATGTAAAGTAGTAACAATATCAGCGTTTTACCTTACCAATAAAACGCTTATTAAGCGATAACCTTATTTGAAGCCTAAATAAACATATTTGAGAGTAGCGTATTTGATTTCCGGTAGCAGGTCGGTATTATCCTCGAATTCTCATTGGTCGTCCCCCACCATTTTAGTTCTCTGGCTGTACACCAGGTGGCGCCGTGTGCACGAGGAGGTTAGACTTGGCGCTTTGCTTCATTGGATCTCAAATATTAGACAAATGTTTTCACCAGGCAGTGTTAGAATGTTAGGCTTCAAATAAGGTTATCGCTTAATAAGCGTTTTATTGGTAAGGTAAAACGCTGATATTAAGCTTTGAACCGTTATTTGAAGCCTAAATAAACATATTTGAGATGTGTCTGTTATCGCCTGGTGTACAGCCATCGCCAATGTGACGATATCCTGAAAAGTAAGTATATAGTTTCAATTTAAAACTACATTAATTTATCGTAAATCTTATTATAATATTATAAATGTGAAAAGTGAGCGTGTTTGTTGAGCACAAGTTTGTTTGATGAGCATGAGAGATATTGTATATTTATAATGTAGGTATATGTAATAATTGCTCAATAAATAGAAAATATGAAATTTAGATTTTTATAAAAAGGAAACACTTGAAATATGGTAATATAATATTATTGTACGATTAGATAGACATAATATTATTGTTTGATTTGGTAATAATATACGATATAAGTAAAATTAATATAAGGTATTTGAAAATTTATAGCAACGTTAAATGTCAACTACTTGCTAATTTTTAAAATAGGTCTTTAATTGTAACAGGAAGTAAAATTGTTTGCCGGTAGAAATATTTTAATTACTTTATAAAATACCAATAATTTTGATGATTTGGAATTGTTTAAATCAATTATTGAATTGTGTTTATTATTATTAGTATTTATTACGATTTTTTTACGTAGCATTACAAATTGTTGATCTTGTCTGTGGTTGTCAGGTGATACTCGTAATTATGGTGTGGGGGTAGATAGTTGGGTTGATAAAAGCGAGTGTTTTGCAATTGTCTGGTGGATTTCAGTGTGTGAGCTGCTCTTCTGCAGAAGTTAAGTACTTTGAAATACTTTTATAATGTTACTCTGCCAGTCTATTTAATTATTGTTTAGCATCATTCTTATTAAAACGATTGTAGTGTCATAATGTTGTAAAGCTATACTGGAAGCCAGCTTTCAATTCAATATTGTCGTAGTGTTTGTTCCATTTTAAAATGTGTAATATTGATACAGATATGAAATAAGGAATGATATAATATTACTGCGGTAATCTTGTGCTGTTGGGGTTTCTTTCCCCTTAGTTCTTCCCCAACGACTAAAGCACATTGCGAACTAAGGGTTTCAATAAATTAATTGCCGCAAATATGTGTATCATTTACATACCTCCATAATAATATAAAAAAGTTACAATATCATGAAATATAACTAGTCATTGTGCTTTTTTGGTTTACCTTCATTAATAATAGTACAAGTTGCAAATATTTGTCGATTCTCGCTTTATAACATGACTTCCAATTTATATTTCTACTCTTTTCCATACCCTTTACATATTTAATCTAACAAGCACAAGCCATTGAAAGAACTTTCATGAAGTCCAGCACACAGGCAGGCCATTATCTGGGACGAGACAGTAGGCACATATTGTCCCGAAAAACGTAGCAATGCTGCTGGTAGAACGCTAGTATTCAAATAATTAACTAAATTAACGGTCATATATGAAATGACTGTAATTGATAATAATATTATAAACATTTCATTACTTATAATTCGTAGCATCAGTTAACCTTTTAGCATCACTTCTTGATTAAAAAGTTGTGATACAACTGTAGGCTAGATGGTATTGGTGAGCTTTGAATCGCTGTGCAATAATATCTCAGAAAGCTATTTTCTAATCTTCAGTTACCCCTAGTTAGTAAACATACTTTTAAAGATCATACCCCGCACGGTAGAGAGCAGTTTTGTATCAGATTCTTGGGCGCGACTGCAGGTCGATAACCACCTGTGTTAGCCTTAACTTAATACCTGGTCGAAGTACATAAAACCTTCTATATTAGTATGTGTAGCTGCCTTTGTATACCACGCATTCTACGTAATAAAGCTAGAATTTTTGCAGATATTGCGCTTGGCTTAGGTTCAGACAGGTCTACAACTGTTAGTATTTAAAAATAGTATCTAGGGCCTTATAGTTATTTTTATGGATAACGTATACAATAGGCAGTAGTGCACCGTCACGTCTTTTAAGACACATATTTGGGCCAGAAAATTATAGTTCTTGGTTAATATAGCAATTATTAGTTCCAGTATCTAGTAAAGTGCCACGTAGTATATTTATTATTTAAAAAATATCTATTGAAATCGGCCTCGTTTGCCTTAATTACAGGAATTGGATTTTCTTTCGCCAATGTGACTCATTTATACCGTGGAGGTTGGATTATTAATGTGAAGTTTTGAACTGTCAGATAAAGCGTGTTAAGACTACACGAGTTGTTCATGAGGCGAAGGCCTCTAGTGGTAAACCCATCTGGTAAAAATCACTATTGTAATTTGGGAAAAAGGTGCCTTTCTGGTGGCGAAGTTAAGCACCATAGCTGGTCAACTTTTCCATTGTATCGACCATGAATATGAATGAGCTTGAATTTGAATATTGAAACTGATTGAACAGGTTTAATAAATAAATACAATTGTTTATTATGTACTGAGTATGTTATTTCTATCAAAGACATTGATTTAGTACTTCCTTTTCACAGGTACTTACCGTTGGGTTAAAGTTTTTAGTTAACAGTGACTAACCTAATAGGTGCGGATTGAACCTTAGAGCATGACACACAGCGCGTACGTCTCTTACAATGGACTGTAGAGCCGTTTCTTTCGGAGCCCAATTACAAGTCATTACAAGCTCCTGTTGTTCAGTTTAGCACTTTATCTCAACTAACATGTCAGTTTCTAGGTAATCCAGTATTGAAGGATGTTGAAGTTTCAACCGAGTTAGGAAGGCATTCCATCAATTCGAATCATAAAAAGCACTCGCTGGTATTGCGGATACCGATGACGAGGATTTTACGTGGTGGTACATACTCTTTGGGTAAAAACCGTTATGCCTTAAAAGGGCTTGATAACGTAAGTGATCCCTGACTATCGGGGCAATCCATTAAGAAAATAAGAGAGACCTATTCGGTTGCTCATGCAACCGTTACGATCCGTTGTCATCAACGGATCATAAACGATTCCTAGATGCTAAATGTTGATCTGTGGTACCAAAATCGACTTATCAAAGTTCATTTGCCAACCCATATGTTTATAAATTATTGTGGCTTGCTAAATCTTATGTTTTAGGGGATTAGGTCCTTGCAGTCTATTAGATTATCTGCCGTTATATCTGTGCAACACAGTTCATCAGATATGCCAAAAATATTTGGTGTACATGTCGGCGAGGCCATAAATCTTTAGTGGAGGTCCAGGGACGCACTTCTTTATTCTACAATGCCCGGCCGATGCAGAGGCTGCCATGTAAGAAACGTGATGAAGAAAAACTAAATAGTAATAGATGATTATTGATCACATAGTGTTGTGGTATTTTGGAATATTGATGTGAACGTTAGGAGAACTGGACATACATGTAAAGTAAAAAGAATATTATTGAATAACCTAATACCGTAGAATACACCTTCTCCTATATATATATCTACGCCAATTGCAATAGCGGGCTATTTTCAACGAAGCATTGATGTGCTTTGGTATTAATGGGTATGTGGAAATATACGTTGGATAAATATATTTTGCTTTACCAATCCAATGGTTGTAACCAGTTTACTACTCTGTATCATTATGAGCTTGCACATACTTCATCAAACACAATCATTTAGGTTATTTAAAATATTTGTAATACCAAGCCGGGACTAAAAAGCACGGGTTCTGAAAACCCTCTTTTCATTAATTTGCCTGAATCCATGGCCTTCGAGGTAGGCGTTTGAAGGAGGCCAAAGCTGGGTACTGTTCGGCACAGTACTGCTAACAGTAGCTTGGCCAAAAATGGAATGCGAAAATTTTATAAAATTTTTAGTTTGAATTTATAGTTTCCAGTTTGTGGTGCTTGTAGAACTTGATATTATTCTAGAAATTCTGATAAATTAACCGCTCGAAAAGGGTCATGGACCTTTACTTGTTTTGGGTACATTTCGAGGCCATGAAAATTCTCAGGGCCAGATCTTTGTTGTCATCAAGAAAAGTTATTTCTTGATGGGTATTTGATGGGGCGAGGGTAGTCGCGCCCGTGGTTCTTAAAATTGTATGCATTTCCGACACCTTGAAAATGCAGTTTACTTACGTAATCTAAATGAGGGTAATTATGATTCAATTAATATATATTTGTAACCTGAGTCTGTTAATAGCACTGTACTTGCGCAGCAGCTTTAATTTGTGTCAGCGGTCGGAGCGGCCAAAACTAAAGATATTTCATGGGGCGAGAGTAGTCGCGCCCGTGGTGCTTAATATTGAATGCATTTCCGACGCCTTGAAAAAGCGGTTTGCTTACGTAATATAAATGAGGGTAATGATAACTCAATACATACAATATAATTATACTGTACTTTAAAGCATGACTAGGCGTGACCTGAGTCTGTTAATAGCACTGTGCTTGCGCAGCAGCCTTATTTTGTTTCGGTGCTCGGAGCGGCCAAAACTAAAGATATTTCATGGGGCGAGGGTAGTCGCGCCCGTGGTGCTTAATAGTGAATGCATTTCCGACGCATTGAAAAAGCGGTCTGCTCACGTAATCTAAATGAGGGTAAGGATAATTCAATGCATACAATATATTTATACTGTACTTTAAAGCATAACTAGGCGTGACCTGAGTTTGCTAATAGCACTGTGCTTGCGCAGCAGCTTTATATTGTGTCGGCGCTCAGAGCGGCCAGAAGTTTATAGATATAGGTATACTCGCAGCTTCTTCTATGAAAGAAAAAAGGTTCAAAGTTCTCGCTAGTGGGAGGAATTTTTACAAAAACGGGCCTTCAGAAAATGATCCTTAACTGCAAAATGTCATCGAGACTGACGCTAATGCAATGAATTAATAACTCTGCACTTCTACCCACAAGATATCTGTAAAACATACTTAACCTCATTTAACATTTACTGAGACTGTCAGTGCCTATTATATTTTGGCATTGCAGAAGTAATAATGACATTTATTTCATTAATTTAGAATTCTAGTTTGTTTTAATATTAAACTTTAGTCATATCAAAACTAAATATTTTAAAAGTAAAGTACACTACTTTTTGGTCGAAAAATACATGTCCCTATGCTGCTACACAGCACTACAGTAGATAAGTAGGTTGAAATGCAACGCTATTCTTCGCAATATAATTAAGTATTGTAATAACCACTTACCTGATAAGCCAAAAAATGTACGAAGTCAAAACTTATTCTTGTCATTTCTTACTGTTCTTTCCTGAATGGAATTTTCTCTTTTTGCGGCGCACGTGGCGGGGTGCCGCGGCAGTATTGGCTCCGGACGTTACGAGAACTCGAGTCATAAGAGGAATAATTTCACTCATACTAAGAATAACTTTTAAATAAAATACGAACGATAAAATCGTTAAATTAAAACTCTTCAGTAATATACTTCTTCTAGTAAGGTTAGGAACTGCTTGGATGTCTCTTAAGACACAACCGACTGTTACGAAAAACAAATCGCCAATGAAGCAAAGCGCCAAGTCTAACCTCCTCGTGCACACGGCGCCACCTGGTGTACAGCCAGAGAACTAAAATGGTGGGGGACGACCAATGAGAATTCGAGGATAATACCGACCTGCTACCGGAAATCAAATACGCTACTCTCAAATATGTTTATTTAGGCTTCAAATAACGGTTCAAAGCTTAATAAGTAGAATAAGTATTGTTATAAAAGTAGTAAATAAGATAGATATAGAATAAAAAATGAAAAGAAATGTAAAGTATATAGATTAAGAATAGTATTGTAAGTTTTTATTTTGTATTGTATTAAATAAAGATAGACTAAACCACTAGAATATAAATACCAGTGATACTTAGTTCGCGGGCCGGGCCAGAGAGCGCCCGAACAGGAAAAAAAATCTGACCTAACCTGAACTAACCTTATATTAAATGTTAAATGAAAGGATCTTGGCCATGGCGGACACCATACCCGAAGAGAACTGGGAAATACCCAAATTGTCATGGGTCAATGGGATTCCAGGCTGTGGTAAATCCACTTGGATTGTGAATCACTTCCGAGAGGGAAAAAAATCTCATAATAACCAACACAATGGATGCAGCGAGGGATCTCCAGGAGAGACTCACCCACCGCACCGGATCAGACACCCAAAAAAGGCACAATGGCCTCAATGCTCGTGAATAGTTCAAAGAGGAAATACGAACGACTACTCGTCGATGAAGCCCTCATGAACCATTTCAGAGCCATTGTGATGGCAATAAAGCTCACCGGTGCGATGTATGTGTTGCTCGTAGGAGATATCAACCAACTCCCATTTATTGAGCGCAACAACCTCTTTGAGCTGCTCTACAATCGCCCAAGTCATTCGGTCGGAATAGACCAGGAACTATTGTGCACGTACAGGAACTCAGTGGACGTGGCGTACGCACTAAGTGAAGTCTACAGCGGAATTTACTCAGCTGCACCGCGCCTGAGATCCCTGCAGCTGAAGCGGTTCACGGATTCGACGATCCCAAAGACCCTCGAGAAAACTCTCTACTTGGTACACACCCAGGCCGAGAAAGAGAGTTTGAAGAGCGAGGGTTTCGGTAGTGGAGACGGATCGAGGATACTGATCATACATGAAGCACAGGGACTCACGTACGAGACGGTAGTGATCGTGCGCACGTCAACACAGCACCTGCAATTGCACAACAGTGTCCCCCACGCCGTCGTGGCAATATCGCGTCACACGATCAGCTGCACATACTACGCAGACAGCAGCAACGACGCCATAGCCCAGTTCATACAAAGGGCTATGAATGCCACCGACGAGAGACTGGAGGATTACAATATCGCGATGGCAATTCGGAACAGGGACCCAAAGGCGACAGATCACGCCAACCAACTAAAGGCTTTAGCGGCCTCCGTGAAGGACACCAACTAGGGTATTTTTCTTAAAAGTTAAATGTTCCTAGAGATAAAATAGCATAGTTTAAGAAACTGTATTTTGTTGTAAGAAATATTTAAAATGTACTTTGTTATAAGAAATATTATTGTAGCATGCAAACTAACAATGTAAATGTGGCAAAAAAATATACTAAAACGTAATAATACTAATACGTAAAAGAAGGCACGGACGATCAGTCTGTGGAAAAGTTGTTTCTTTAAAAAAAAACTGACCTAACCTGACCTAACCTAACCTGTCGTATAGGCCGAATGGCCTATTAGTTACCTGTCCTGAGCAAGATTTGGAGATGATTATCAATATTAAGACTATTTTATGTTCTAAATAAACATATTGACTTGGCAATTTTCTAAAACTGGGACATCCATTGACTGAACTTTGTGAAAAACTAAAAATTGAAAAATTAAAACTATAAAATAGAAAGTCAAACCGCCTTTAAAATTAAAATAAAATGACGTAAAAAATAATTTAATAAAAAACTGAACTTCCTGCTTATTAATTTACTTAAAGTAGTATTTTATACGCCAATTTAATGAAATGTTTTAAGTCGATGCCATTATTTTTTCTGTAATTTTAAAAATACATACGGGTGAATTTCAACAAACACGAATTTTGCCTAATTACAGTGGCGAATTTAAATTAGCTGTTTTTGATAAATTTTTTTGGCCCAAATAATAGATAAAGAGCAGTACTAATTAATCATATACTAGAGATCGAAAAAAAATTATTATTTCTTGAGATATTTCCATTTGAAATTATCAAATGCCACCGAAATTATTAAAGGACCACCGGAATTAAAATCCAAGCCACCGAAATTGATTAAATTTAAACTTGCTGTTTCTAATACACTTTATTTGGCATAAATAATATGTAAATAGTAGTAATAATTAGTCATATAGTAGAGATTGAAAAAACAATTATTTGTTCCGGAGATATTATCAAATTACACTATCAAATGCCACCGAAATTAGGACCACTGGAATTAGAATTTGATCCACCGAAATTCATTTATGCCAATGAGAAATCATAAAGGCAGGATCATTTAATACTTTAAAGATATGTACATTTTGAAGAATAGGAGTCTAGATAAACGGACTCCTTTTAGCGGTGATTAGACAGGCCCATTGCACTTCTGAGTCACGTTTATAAGCTGTTTTCGAGGGTCCTCACAAATCGCATTGCACGCAGGCTTGACGACTTCCAGCCTCCTGAACAAGCAGGATTCCGAAAAGGCTACAACACCATAGACCATATACACATATTGGGGCAGATTATACAAAAGACCGAGGAGTATAATTTGCCGTTATGTATAGCCTATGTGGACTATGAGAAAGCCTTTGATTCTATCGAGATCTGGGTGGTACTAGATTCTCTCCAGCGGTGGCGGATCGACTACCGGTATATCGAGGTGTTGAAGTATTTGTACTCATCCGCCATCATGTCCGTCAGAGTACACGACACAGCAACGAACCCCATCCAACTGCAGAGAAGTGTCAGACAATAGATATAGTCATCCTGGTGGGTTCCCTGGAAGAACTTGGTACAATGCTCGGGGACTTGAACAGCGCCTCACAACGGGTGGGTCTTAAGATGAACATGGATAAGACGAAAATCATGTCGAATGTTCATGTCACACCCGTATCGGTTGTTGTTGACGGCGCTGCTCTCGAAGTTCTAGACGAATACAATTACTTGGGACAAGTGATCCAGATGGGTAAGTCCAACTTCGAGAAAGAAGTCACTTGTAGAATCCAACTCGGATGAGCTGCGTTCGGGAAACTCCGTCATATATTGTCGTCCAAAACACTACCTCAGTGCCTGAAGTTTAAGGTGTTCGAGCAGTTTGTGTTGCCAGTGATGACATACGAATCCAAGACGTGGTGCTTTACTATTGGCCTAATCCACAACCACAGAGAAGCGCAGCGGGCTATGGAGAAGGCTATGCTTGGTATTTCTCTACGTGATCGCATCAGAAATGAGGAGATCCGGAGACGAACAAGGGTAACCGACATAGCTCGAAGAATTAGCCAGCTGAAGTGGCAATGGGCGGGCCACATAGTGCGAAGGACCGATAACCGTTGGGTAAGAAAGGTCCTCGAATGGCGCCCACGTCTCGGAAAAAGGAGCATAGGACGCCCCCCGACCAGGTGGACTGACGACCTGAAGAAGACAGCGGCCATCCGCTGGATTCAGAAGGCTCAGGACCGGTCAGAGTGGTGCAAGTTACGGGAAGCCTATGTCCAGCAGTGGACCTCCAAGGGCTGATGGAGAGACGCTTGTGTTTCTGTGGCCTATATTTACCTATATACGCTTTGATTTACCACCGGAGCCACCGAGATTGCGCCATCGGACTTAGAATCAGAGACAAAACTTGAATTTTAAAGAAAACTTTTAGTCACAGGTTAATTTTTATTTCACAGTTATAGCTGAAAACCGTTAATGGAACCCTCCATAAAATTTCTAAATAATCTGCTTTGTACTTTTACTAATATACATGACATCGGAATTGCTATATTTTGTATTCCTGCGCCACCGCAGTTAGTACTTACGTGTTTGGCAGGAAAACTACGCAGCCAGTCGGTCATCCTAACACGCAGTTTGCAAGAGCACAACTGAACGGTGCGGGGAGAGCCAGTAAGGTGTCTTCCAAATCGTGAAGTAACAAGTAATGAAGTATACAAAATGCGCCACCGGTATTGCTTTTTTTTGTAGAACATTTTTTAAAGATGTTTTAAGAGCTGTTGTTTAATCTTAAATTACTCCATAAATATATATTAGTTGTGTTATTTAATGTATTTCTAAAAAACATTCCCTTTCAATGAAATTTATTTACCAAAAAAAATTAAATTAATAAAATATGTCAATAAACGCAGTTTGGACAGTACACCGGAATTAGATTTTAGGTCTTAGATATTTTTTTATTAAGAATCTATGTATTAAATACCTCTGAATACTTCACTATCATGTAGATCACTACTTAAACTACCTATATAAAATTATGCATAATTGTAGTTTACCTCCACACATTAATTTTCAACCTCGCCGTCTCAAAAATGCACTTGGGAAATTCACCCATACATATTACAGACATTATTTCTCTATGAGTTATAAGTTCACCCACCCCTCGCGCGACCGTGATTTCCCCTCGGAGAAAAGGACGTGTATACACCAGCATATGAGACAGATACAAAACTTGACTTGAATTTTCTAAACAGTTGGATATACCGGCGATCATTTGCCGGCGACACAAGCAACACGTATTATGTGGAGCAATCAGACAAATACGAGGTTGCCCAACCAGTGAGGAAAATTTAGACAGAACGCTATTTTAAAATTCTGACTTAAAATCAAAAAAATAAAAGTCTTAAATGGCTTTCGATAAAATTTATTTAAAAAAATGTAAAATATAACTTGTATAATATTTTGTGAGATAATCTATTCCAAGAGATTCGTCGAGGTGGATATAAACAAATAATATTACTTAGAACAAATGGCTCTTCACTTAATATTTCTATATAAACTAATATTTACATAAAAATAATTATGTACACAATGATGTTTAAAAAAATATAGATCAGATACGTCATGCCCTTACAAATCAACCAAATAATCTGTTCCGAAAAGAGCTAAAACACACACACGTTTATCTTTTGTTTCACTACACCAATCACACTACAATAATACACAAAGGCATTTTAACGTTGTATGTCAAATCTCAAGCACTTCTGACAACAACAAAAGCGTGCTTATCGTCTTGTATTGACAGAGCGACTACGAGAGGACAAGGTCAATTGACTTCTCTTACGATTTTCATCTTCAGCGCGCTAGTGACATATCTACCTCTTTTTTACTTATAATATCATTGTATGTACATTAAATATTAAGCAACTCGATAGTAGATATTCCAAGAATATGGCACTTAATGAAATTCAGTTAATGATATTTTTAAAATACCAAACGAAATTCTTTAAGCACTCATGTGTCTAAAATTGTTGTCGTTCGTTCATGGACTGTACCGTACTGGACGGTACTGGACGGTACCGTACCGTCCGTACCGCGGCCAACTTAAATCATAAATAAATAAATGTTCATGTTGAATTTTTGCTAACACTGCAATCAGATTTTTCTTTCTTTCAATATGATTATCAGTTAAGAAATGTAACGGAGGTATGTTCATAAAACATTGAAGGATTGAACAGCGGTAGTGGCGGATAAAACTGGTATTATAGTATTATGATAACATATTTTCGGTCAATTTTTCTATTTCAACATTAAACATTCATTCGAACTAATCTTATGATAGTGTTTCAACAGAAAGCTAATTCAGCTGACTACTAAAAATATATGTTTAAAGGCACGCACTGAAAAATGACTAGACAGGTATTTTCTACACACCCACAGTGGAACCCATTAATTGGTCACTATACGAGTCATTACGAGTGACCCATACAGTCATACTTTAGTGGACTTCTAGTAATATTTATGATGTACCCCGCGCCCCCCGCGCCCCCCGCGCCCCCCGCGCCCCCCACGCCGCGTCACCGTCCCTTTCCGTCTGCTTCATTCCCAGACTATTCAAAATACTCAACGTGTGGTTAATATATTCTTCAATGGGAAAGAACCCGGGTAAGAACGAATTCTTGACACCTCTTCGTTAGCTGTACAGCGGGTCTCAGTGGACATAAATAATAATAATAATAACGCTTCAGACTCAAATAATTCACTTCAATAATTTCGGGTGTCCTAATTCACTATGATTCTGGTCCTTCGTGCCGAACCTAAGCCACCCCATCAACTTCTGAGATCTCCTTTCGTAGGTATAAATCATTATATAATGGTGGGAACTCCTTTGGCTTAACAGCCGTGATCGACTCGTTGACTAACTGTCCGTTGTGAAGTTGCACGTTGAGGCCGGCAGGCATCTTGTCTTCACCCCCGGCGCTCTTCACGGGTCCGTCCACCTTCTCGGCCGGCGCCGCGCTCCTGGAGCGGTACACCGCGTCCCGGATGCGGTCCCACACGAGCGGGTGCGACGCCATTATGCACGTGTGCGTCTTCTTGTACGCTCGCAGCTCGCGGTCGGCGTCCATCGCGCGCAGCGCGTCCCCCAGCACGAGCACGATGACGCGCTCCAGGCCGTGCGCCGCGCGGAACTCGTGGCGGCCCCACATCGAGCGCACGAAGTCCTCCGACAGCACGACGATGGTGCGCCACGACTGGCGCACGGAGCGGTCGATCTGCTCGGGGATGAGGTCGCCGACCTCCCAGTCGCGGTAGTGCAGGCACAGCCGCAGCGGCCGCCGCCCCCCCTCCAGCGCCGGCACCAGCACCTCGCGCACGTACGCGTCGTCGTGGTGCGAGAAGGACACGAATGCATCGTACCTGAAACATATCAAACGTTACTCGTTTCCAGTCACTCGGTACACATTGTCGGAGATATTATGAAATGGGCAAAATATCGCCAGTCGTTATCGATAAACGAGCATTTTTGATTATGGTAAGATGTTAATCTAGCACGTCGGGAGAAGGTGCAGTCGATAAGAAATAAATTAAATTTCATGCCAAACTTGTTCAGAATTCATATTCTACTTTTAACTTTAGTTTGTACTCACTTCTTATCTTCCATTCCTAAATCCCTCTTGGGCAACAGGAAGTCGAACAAGCTGAAACGGCCGAGAATCAGCCGGATCTCCGTTCGGTACCTGGAACATCGCACGACAGCTCGATCACAAAACCGGTGAAACACATCACAATATCATCGTAAGCTACAAAACGAACCGAACAACAAACGTACAGCATTTATCGGGGGGTACCCACCTGAAGAGGATCAAGACGAGAAGCGCGATGGCGACGCCGGAGCCGAGCCCGAGCGCGAGCGCGTCTCGCGGGGCGCACAGCGCGTCCGCGTCCTTCCCGCCCAGCCACTCGCCGTCCGCGCAGCGCACCGCCGCGCCGTCCGCCACGCGCGCCCAGCGCCGCCGCGCGCCCGCCACCGACTCCCGGTGCTCGCAGTCGCACGCCAGCGGGTTGCCCGCCAACAACACCTGAACCGAGGGGGGAATCACCGATGTGTCGCCGGCCAGGACAAATAAATAAAAGAAGGAATGAATCGGCTCTCGAGCCTCCATTCGGAAAACGACTAGTCGTTCGGCGACTAACTCGAGCGGAGTGCGGAAGGCAGGCTCGCGGAATTTGAACACGAAAGTGACTTTAATAAATAATAATAAAGGAGCGCGAAATAAACTAAAATTACAAACCGTGGCGTTCGCCTCGAGGAGAGCGAGCGGGACGCTCGTCAGGCTGTTGTTTGAGAGGTCGACGATGAGGTGAGGCACGGGGCTCGAGGCGCGCGGGGGGCTCGTGAGGCGCAGGCCGGACAGGTCGAGCAGGCGCACGGCGGGCGGTAGCACGGCCACGTCCGCGAGCGGCGAGCGCAGCCGCAGCCGCTGGGCGCGCGCGTCGCGCTGCAGACCAGGCATCGGCCGCGGAACGGTCGCGCAGTCCAGCTCCATGCTACCGTTGGCGGAGCGATACGCGCAGGTGCAGGTCGCAGGGCAGTCCGACAGCGGACAGAGCAGGGCGCCGGGGTCGACGTCCGCCAGGAGCGAGCCGGCCGCCGCGGGCGGGGCGGCGCACCGCGCGCGCTCCAGCAGGAAGCGGGCCGCCACCGCCGGTCGCCGCAGCGCCGCCACGAAGTCGAACATGTCGCAGTCGCAGAGGAACGGGTTGTCGTCGAGCTGGAAGACCGCGCCCGAGAGCCCGTCCCCGGCGGCGTCCAGCTCCGCCGGCGACATCTGCCGCACGAACGATATGTTGTTGTGGCGCACGTCGACCCGGGCCTTGCTCAGCAGCTGCAGGTCGATGTCCTGCCAATCGAACGGAATTTATTGAGTTTATTGAGATTTGTTCTTTTCCTGTAAGACATTTCAACGATAAAGCCACCTTTGTGTGACTCATTTTTTTCAAGTTATTTTATTGTCCAAGTAAAGTTTTGTATAGTGTGCACCCAAAAGGCAGGTCAGGCTCACCGAAAGATTCGCAATGTCGTTGTAGGATAGGTCCAATTCCTCGAGATAGGGCAGGTCGCGCCAGTCCTCCATTAAGTCCCGCACGTGGTTGTGCGCGAGCGACACGCGGGTGAGCGAGTGCAGGCCGGCCAGCGGGGACACCGCGCTCCTGTCCGCCTCCGCCGCCAGCGTCAGGTTGTTGAACGACAACGACAGCTGCTTTATGTTGCTCAGACCCTCGAACACCCGCCTGTGAAAGATCGCTTACGTTACATATTAATATTCAGTACCCGGATGACCGAGCTTAGCTCGGTTTAGTATTGCTTAACAACGCCATCTGCTTTAGCTTTAGTGTAGCTACTCGCCAATAGATGTCAGGAAGAGTCTATTGTAGCCGTTTTTCATTGCCTGAAAACACAGATAAAACAACGACATTTTTTTTAAATAAATCCTAGCTAGATCGATTTATCGCCCCCGAAACCCCCTGCATACTAAATTTCATGAAAATCATTGGAGCCGTTTCCGAGATTCAGAAAATATATGTATGGGTGGATTTTTGAAACGGGTCAGGGAATAAAGAATATTACGAGTTGATTTTTCGTTTTTCAGTACAAAATGTATGTTTTTTAGCGTTTTCTGACATTTCTAGTACTCATACCTTAAATGGTCCCATAGAGTATTTTGATCCCTATACAAAGTAGGATCGATAGGCATAAAAATATTTTTTTTTGGATTTTAGCACTTTTTTCGCTGACCATACATTTTCTCAAAAATCTGTGAATGCAGTTCAGAATATCTTAGAAAGTTGTGGATAGTCTCCTAGGAACGATTTCCTGTAACTATAACGGTTAAGGTACCTGCCCTTACTGACCCGTCTCAAAAATCCACCCTGTATACAAGAATTGCTCGTTTAAAGGTATTAGATAAATACGACAAGTCAATGAGGAAATTATTATAAAAATTTAACGTTCCCGTAAATATTAATGATCGTTTTGTTTGTTGCTTGTTTTCAGCACCAAAGCACTTCGGGCTGAACACCTTGCAAGCAATGCACACCTTGACAAGCACGGAATCAAATCTGATAAAAATAATCTCGTTCCTTCGTCTCTCCCGAGCGATACTTACCAACTCAGCCGCTGAAGTTTATTGTGTGACAGATCAAGGCTCTCGAGAGCGGCGAGGTTCAGGAAGACGCCGTTCGGAAGAAGGTCGATGAAGTTCTTCTGCAGCTTCAGATCTTGAAGAGCCTTAGTGGCGGCGAGCAGCGTCCGGGGGAGGGTGCGGAGGCGGTTGCGGGCGAGGTCGAGCGTGCGCAGGGCGGAGTGCGCCGCGAGCAGGTCCGGCGGCAGCGCGGCCAGCCGGTTGCCCGCCAGCGAGAGCTCCTGCAGCGCGGGGCTGGCGGCCAGCAGGGGGCCGGGCACCGCCGACACGCCGCACTCCTCCAGCTTCAGCACGCGGAGCGCGGACAGGCCCGCGAACGTGTCGTTGTGAAGCATTAGGGAGGTTTCGTTCCCATTGTTGAGCCATATCTAAAAAAGTAAATTAGGACACAGAAATGTAAATGTCTTCAAAGGATTCGTCGTATTACTGAATCAACCTATCTAACTTAATTCAATCAGTTGATTTGTAACATGGTTGTAGGCGGCGGAACACGAATTACTTTGTGATCCGTCTCGTATGATAACATATTCCAAAGCAGTGATAGTTTACCGTAGTCACGGAACCGAATAAAACCGTCCACACTCCCACAAGTACTAGTAACTTTGCTATGTTACTTTGCTATGTATCCCACGCCGGATGGGTGTCGTAAGAGGTGACTAAATCCGGCCCGCTGGTGTTAGGGCCCTTGGAGAGATTATATTGGTAATTAATATAGCAATATATATCATTATTAATATCATTATTGTTATTATTATTTCTTCATGGGGTTTGCCTGTATTGCTACCACCTTTGAGCATGAGTCAGGCGCCAAACGACTCGTCGTGTTCCGGCTGGGGGCTTGAAAGCCAGTTTTTTATTTCTTTTTCTTCTTTCTTTCTGGCCGGCAACGCATCAGTGATACCCTTTGGTGTTGCTGATGTCCATGGGCGGCCATAGCCACTTACCATCAGGTGGATCGTCAGCTCGTTTGCCGGCTATTTCCATAAAAAAAAGTGTTAGAGAGATTTTGACTCGGTACAGTGGGTAGTCATTGAAGAGAATGGAAAGCATACAATTGAGGGAGATGTACCACTGAAGCATCACACAGGGACGTGTGACGTGTCAAGATGGCCGCGTCGGCGGCGGAACACGAATTACTGTATGATCCGTCATAGAGTACTGTATGTTCAGGCTACGCTATGGCCTTGTAATAAAAGTTTTGAAAGCTAGTTACATAAACGCAGTGTTCATGTACTTTCTGGTAATTATGAAAATATGGCGTATCGACCGGAAAGCTAAATAATATTGTAAACACAGATGTAATAAAATGTAACTATGTTGGATATGGGCCTGTGGAACAGAACCTTGTGTTTTATTTATAAAGTCCTACACGTCTACAGTATGAAAGTTATGAAGTATACCTATTTGATGAGAATATTTTTATGAAAAAGGAGTCAAATGAACACCAGCACACCATCCCACCACCACAGCACCCACGATACTTCATATTATATGTATTATGTAAGTGATAACTGTAGTAAAATGTAATAATACCTCCTGTAAATAGTTGAGGTGGGCCAGGTGCGGCAGCGCGGCCAGCGGGTTGGAGTAGAGCAGCAGCCGCTGCAGGCGCGGCGCCGGCAGCAGCGCGCGCGCCGGCAGCGCCCGCAGCCGGTTCTGGTTCAGCGACAGGCACTCCAGCCGCGACAACCCTGCCCACAGACCACAACCGGTTTCATGAGCTTCCAACAGACACTGTTACAGCGGCGGTGCAGCGGTGTTATTTAATTCTCGTCTGTCTCGTTTCCGGTGCGACAGATTACATCAAAACATACGAGAAAACCATAACATTGAACATAATCGCTTAAATAATCCCAGAGGAACATTTATGACCGGGATAAAATCTTTCCTCTTCTAATTCTTACATCTAATTAAATCTTGCTAATTCTTGCCAAGTCAGCTTAATCCACAATACAATTATTACGTAGTGAAAAAACAACAAAGAAACACATATTTCACATTTATAATATTAATAGGATTTAAAGGTCAGGGACCTTTAAGTAGTAGTAGTAACTAAGTTTTGTGGAACCTACGAACACGAACACACCTTCGAAAGCATTTTCATCTACTGTTTCAATTTGATTGATCCAAAGAGAGAGGTTGCGCAGCTCCGACAGGCCGAGGAAGGCCCGCGCGGGCAGCGCGCGCAGCTTGCCGCGCACCAACTCCAGCATCTGCAGCTGCTGCCACTGCTGCTGCTGCTGCTGCTGCTGCTGCTGCCGCCAGGCCGCGCCGTCCGCCGGCAGCTGCAGCGCGCCGCCGTGCACGTCCAGCCGCCGCAGCGCCGGCAGCGCCGCCAGCGCCGCGAACGGTAAACTCGTTACGTTTGCACCTGGTGTTCAAACTCGAACTCAATATCGACGTTATTGACCACAGTTAAAAACAGTTCTTAACGGGGACAGTTATAGGATCACGCAGAAATTATGCAAAACATTTAATGATACGAGGTCGCGTACCACTCCACCGCCATACAATACAATACAACATATAATAGAATGAATCTTAACATTTAAGTGTATTTTCATGTGTAGAGTAACGGTTATATGAATGTTTCATTGATCATTTTATCAATGTTCAATTTCAATTGAACTTTCAATATTCAATTAAACTTTACAACCACACGGCTTTCATTCACATAAACGGCCGCCAACATTACAGGACACCAAGTAGCGTTCTGAGGCGCTCGAGGAAGAAGTACAAACCAATATTCAGCAATCGGAGATGTTTGAGAGTGTCGAGCCCTAGCAGCTGTTCCGGCAGCAGCGGCCATGTGTCGTCGGAGCTGTCCTCCAGCGTGACGGAGGCCGCGTCGGTCGCCGCCACCAGCTGCAGCACACACTGCAGCGGCTGCAGCAGCTCGCAGCCCACCAGCGACAGGCTGCGCAGCTCGTGGGACGCCCCGCCATGCTGCTCCAGCGCCTCGCCCGTGTGATTCCACAGTGCTTCGCTGGTGTTGTTCCGCAGCTCCTCGCACGTGAGCTTCGCAGCTCGGTTCCCGACCATCTTGAAATGAATAATGTCACTTTTATTGGGATTGAGACCCAAGTATCCTTTTAAAGGATCCTCATAGTCAAAACGGAACATAGTTTCATCATGTCCTTCCGTCTATCTGTAACGCAAAGACATTTAGTAATTTGGCATGGAAACACGTCATTGTATATTTGTTACGTTAACGAAGAGAAGTAAGAGACTAAATTCTTGAAAAACATGTAGGGACATGTAAAAATGGGGATGAATTTTTTTTCATCTACCCCATAATGTGGGGTATCGTTGAAAAGGTCTTCCAAAAATAATATACCTAGGTTTACGCATATCATTTTTCGATTCAGGGGTCCATTTTCGAAATATTCGGCCTTTAAGGTGCTAATTTTGATTATGAGTCAAGTGTATTTACAAGTCTGCTGGGGCAAGTAGACCTTTCCTAACTTACACCACTTTGACCGGTTCTGAGCGGATAACCGCTGTATTATTCAGTTTGTCAGTCCACCCAGTCAGGGCGCATATACAGTGTGTCCGGTCACGACCTAGCGATAATTTAAGGTTACAAAATATACCTAATTTCATCGACAAAAACACCCATATATGGGGCCCTATGGGGGTCTACCCCCCTCTTGTCGGAATGGCCGCCATTTAAATTTTTTTTTATTATTGTAGATACCTCTGCCGAAAAATGCCGATTTCTCTGGACATAAAGGTCCTACAGATGCAAAAAAATGTTATTTAAAAGGTAGAAATAGCATCTATCAAATAAAAATAAACATTATGGAAAATTTTCCCTACAAAATATTTGAAAACATTTACAATGCTAATTTTAGTGAAAAAATTGACTGTTTTTTTTATTTTTCTTAACATATTTCAAAAACTAGCACATTGATACTACATTTTTTATTACTTTCCTAATACTTAAGGATATTACTTACAAATTGACGTTAAAATTATTGTTCTTAATTGCGTAACTCGATAGTTGGGGCTGTTTGAATATGACCCTTTTGCGAGGATCATGAATGTAGAGCGCTATTAATTTTCGATAATGGATTAAATAAAAATACACAATAACTTTAAAAAAACTTTTAATGGCATTACATATTATTATTAATTTAAAAATTGTTCAAAATGTCCACGTTTATTTTGTAGACAGGTCACTACATTCGTGATCCTCGCAAAAGGGTCATATTCAAACAGCCCTAACTCTCGAGTTATGCAATTAAGAACAATAATTTTAACGTCAATTTGTAATTAATATCCTTAAGTATTAGGAAAGTAATAAAAAATTTAGTATCAATGTGCTAGTTTTTGAAATATGTTAAGAAAAAAAAAAAACAGTCAATTTTTTTCACTTAAATTAGCATTGTAAATGTTTTAAGATATTTTGTAGGGAAAATTTTCCATAATGTTTATTTTTATTTGATAGATGTTATTTCTACCTTTTAAATAACATTTATTTTACATCTGTAGGACCTTTCTGTCCAGAGAAATCGGCATCTTTCGGCAGAGGTATCTACAAGAATAAAAAAAAATTTAAATGGCGGCCATTCCGACAGGAGGGGGGGTAGACCCCCATATATGGGTGTTATTGTCGATGAAATTAGGTATATTTTGTAACCTTAAATTATCGCTAGGTCGTGACCGGACACACTGTATATAAAATAAATAAATAACTAAAAATAAATGAAGGTAAAGTGCATTAGTACTTCGCAATGCAGGCGGAGATGCGTGGCGGCGCGGTCGGTGGTGAGCGTGACGCGCGCGGCCGGCAGCGCGCACTCCAGCCGCAGCTCCCCGCCCCCCGCTCCCCCCGCGCCCCCCGCGTCCTCCGCCGCCGCGCACCCCCGCGCCGGCCCCGGCCACTCCATCTCCACCCAGCCCCAGGGGGATTCCACATCCATATTCCTGAAATTCAATCAACGACATCATAATTCTGAGACTAAAAAATTTGGACATAATTTTGACTCTAAAATTTGGATTTTCGTAATTTTGTGAATTCCTTCACCATTTCTTCTCTTACATGGTAAAGCACCTTTCTGAAACGTTAAAAAACAAAAAAAAATATTATCAGGTGTGTAGTATGCTTAAGGTGACGACCCGCTTTCAGGCTGTCTAACTCGCTATGTCCCGCGTTCGTCCGAGCACTGAACCGATAGTAATCATTGTGTTAGGGTTTAAAATTAATTACCATCTTTATTTTCAACAACGAGACATTATTTCGGGAATGCACTTGACTCCGCGGCTCCGGTGCCTGTCGACACGTCATATTTTTCTGGTTTCGAGTTGAATGAAATATGAGAGTTACAGAAAAAAACAATGATAAGGGACCATGTTGGTCGGTCTGGAGTCGGCCCAGAAGGGCATTCTATCTTAGACTGGGAAACGAGTAATACGGGTGTTCTGTAATCATTCTAAATTGTAGAAATAGTTTAAGTCAAAAATAGTTTAAACAAGAATTAATTGTAAAGTACCGTATTTTAAAAGATGTGTAGAGGAGTTTCTTTCGCCATTTCTTCTCCTCTTGAATGAGACACCTTTGTGAAATGGCGATTTAAGCACAAAAGAATAAATGAGTGAAAATATCCCAGTGCTTTTATTCTACAACACTAGTCGTCTGGAGTCGAGTTTATAATTGTATAAATATATAAAATACCGTCCGCGTTCCACTTTGACATGAAAAAAAATGGTCAGTTTAACTATGCTATATGAATAAAATATATTTTTTTTTATAATAATCCATCAGGACGAAGCATGCCGCTATCGCACAACTTCGACCTATGCCTTAGCTGTGGTTCTTTTCTTAGCCTTAGGTCCTACCAGAATTAGATCTGAATTTGATTGGTACTACGTACTCATTGTTAACATCAGCTCCCGCTAGCGGCGTCCCGACGACCGCGGCCGCGAGGACCAGCGCCGCCGCCGCTAGTGGCGCCACCGACGCGGCCATCCGGCGCGAGGCGACACACGGACCACACGGTACCTGCACAGACACGTTTACACTTTAGAGAACACAAACACATCCACACGCTCACAGCAGACTGACAAACATCCGAATATCTATTACATTGCACTACCACCAAGATGTGGTATCTTGGTAAATAATTGACCAGACTGTAATTTGTCTAAACTATAGATACTGAAATTCCGTTAGAGTTGACGGAAATACCACGCAATAAGTTAACTGTAAATAATGTCAAATATTTAAAAAACAAATTCTAGAATCAGTTGCTTTGGAAATAAGGGGGAATGGTCAATTGTTTTTTGTACATCAGTAAGTATCATCTGATGTCAGTAACATCTGTTGTATTGTACAGTTTACATAGAGTGACGTGGGAGTCTGGGAGTGCTGAGTTCACTCCTAGTACAGTTTTGCGAAACGGTGTATTGAGAGGAGCAACAAGTTTCCTGTTGTTCCAAGTTTTTTTAAGAGGTCGGGGCAATCTACATGTTGCGTACCATCTATACTCCGTTTTGTACGTCTTATTTAGTAAACAAACTTATTAGTACTTAATGTCTTTTTATCCTTATTTATAATTTAAAAATAAAACAGACACAAAACAAAACGATAATGTAAACAAATTGTTGTTTACCGGCAGGTACAGGTCACAGCATCAGGTAAGTAATATTTTTTTTAATTTAATTACATTAATAGTTCCATAAACAGACAAGACCGTCTAAAAAAATGGAATTAACAAACGGGTTTGAGTTAAGTATATTCGTGTTTGTTTTATTTTAATAGATTCACAAAAAAATATAATAATTAATAATATGAATGATTCCATGTTCAATTGAAAAGAAGTCGTAAAATAATATAATCTTTACTGATCAGCTGATTATATTGATCAATTTAGTCAAACCTTACACGGAGAACAAGTGTAGACAGGTTCATGTTATTATAGGATGTGTTACAAATACAATTATTAAAGATAATAAAATATAAAATAATATCAATGTGAACCCTTTGAATTATGGTCTAAATTCGACCGTAATGGCAGTCGCTAATAAATATTAATACATCAGGTATGTGACCTATCAAATTGACATTGTCCTTCCTTATTTCTGTAAACTGGCCAAAACAAATCAGCATTTTGATTTGATACCTCCAGCAAGATTGGCGTTATGTCTATTGTGTACGTAGCATAATATAACTCACCCCTTTTTCCTTTTTTTTATTTTTCACCTTGATCGCTAAAATGTTCTGTCTGTCTTTACCCTAACAGGTATATTAACAAACTAAAAACCAGAATAAAAACGAAACAATTTCAGCTAACGACACGCCCGCACACCTTGCCGTCTCGATGACAAATGTCATGTCCCTACTCCCGTGGCTTTACTGGAACACTGGAAGCTGCTTACTGTTTACGTATATAAATATGTACTTAATTGTTGTAATCTATGCATCATTATGTATATCATGGTTTTAGTAAAACAAATGGGTCCCGAATCTCGATTGTTAATCGTTCTATGGTGTAGTTGTTCAGTATGACTTTTAACAACATTCTAAACGACTGGGCTAGTTTCTATCTTTTTATTATAGTTTATTTTACGCAGTCGGGTTTTTTGTATTTTTAATAAAAAAAAAATATTTACTTTCTTAGTGACTAATTAATTCGTTTATTTAACTTAAGTGCCCTCCTTACCATAAGCGGAAAATTATTATTTTGGAAAGGTACATGGGGCGGCGCAGCGGCGGAAACAAATTGGCCTACACTCATAAAAAATATAAATCCGGCACTGACCGACCCCCTTATAATTAAATACGAATCTTTAGAACTTATCTTGAGGAAAACCGACGCGGGTTCGAATGACCTCCGATATCTACATATATTTATATGTGATTTCACATTTATAATATTAGTAGGATTTCTCCGCTATGCGTAGAGTACAAGATGTTTATCTAAATATCGCCGGACGCGTATTAGCGGTGTGGAAAACCCGAACGTAAAAATGTAGCTGACACTGACTGGGGTTATCTCGACGTTATCGCGAGCACAGTATTAATATTATACTGTGTCGCGAGCTACTGAACCACGCACCACGCCCTAGGCGCTAGGCGAGCACGTGGCTTGTGTCGGCCGCTGTCCGGTGCGGTGCAGTGCCGCGGTGGTTCAGGGTTCGACACAATAGATGGGGCAGGATATAGATAAGGATTATGTCAATACTATATTCGTTTTATAGAGGTATCTCAGAAAAACCTATGAGCTCTATATTAATAACTAGCTAATGCCCGCAGCTTCGCACGCGGATATTATGTTTCGCCTTATTTGTACCTCTTGCAGAAGAAAATTAAAAAAAACGGTGAATTTATATCGAAGTACTTATATGTAGTAATTTATATACTGAAACCCACGTTACAATTACAAAGAATTCCTCCAGGAGCGGGTTTTGAAAAATATTCACATTAATTTGTATTTTTTTCTTTTTCTTGCAAAATTTTGCAAAACTGAAAAATTATTCCATCAATTTAAGCAAGGAACATTTGTTGCACAAATCGGTTGGTTTTAAAAATATTCCATACAAACTTTTACACCGTTTCCCAGGGAAACCTTTTAATTTTCCGGGATGAAAAGTATCCTAAAATATGGCCCAGAGTATTAGAAACAACTTTACCAATTTACATCGAAATCCGTTAAAGGGTTTTTATGTTACGCCCGAACAGACAAACTGACAGACATAATAATAAAAAAATAGTTTTGTACTCTAACACGTTATTGAAGTGCACCCTACTCGAAATTAAAAAAAAAACATTTTTTCTTCATTCAATGCATTGGCGTAAATACGCTCAGCAAAAAAAATATTCAATGTACAGAAAATTGGCCCTTTGAGTTTTATTGTAAGGCACAGGCGCCAATGAAGGCCCACTTAATTTATTTATTTGAGACACAAGATATCTAAAAAAGCGGCCAAGTGCGAGTCGGATTCGTCCATGAAGGGTTCCGTAGCAGCAAGTAACATAAAAGTTAAAAAAAACTACTTACTAGATCTCGTTCAAACCAATTTTCGGTGGAAGTTTGCATGGTAATGTACATCATATATTTTCTTTAGTTTTATCATTTTCTTATTTTAGATGTTACAGGGGGGGGACACATTTTACCACTTTGGAAGTGTCTTTCGCGCAAACTATTCAGTTTAGAAAAAATCATATTAGAAACCTCAATATTATTTTTGAAGACCTATCCATAGATACCCCACACGTATGGGTTTGACGAAAAAAAATTTTTTGAGTTTCAGTTCTAAGTATGAGAAACCCCCAAAATTTATTTATTTTTTTCTATTTTTGTGTGAGAATCTTAATGCGGTTCACAGAATACATCTACTTACCAATTTTCAACAGTATAGTTCTTATAGTTTCGGAAAAAAGTGGCTGTGACGTACGGACGGACAGACAGACAGACAGACATGACGAATCTATAAGGGTTCCGTTTTTTGCCATTTGGCTACGGAACCCTAAAAAGTAGTACAGCTTTTTTCAGTTTAACACAAATGCATACACTTTTTAGAAACTTGGTTATCTTGGGAAGCTGGTCGCTGAAGATGGCCCGAAAAATATTAATGAAAATAAATGCGTTATAAACACTTAAACACTTAACATAAAACATCAAAATAAAAACACATTCTTCTCATAACATTATTCATAAAAGGTAAAAAATCAACCAAAAATTTAAATGTGATAAAATATAATATAAAATAAAAACAAACTACTAAATAAAATAAAATTTAACTTTGAGATCAACTTTGAAAGTAACTTATCAAAAAAAAAGAAAATGTGTGCAATTCACACGTGGTAGAAGTGAAACTTTCCAAAATTTTGGTTTCAAGATAATGAGATGAAAAAGCAATAAATCGAATCTTAAGGCAATAAATCGAAGCGCCATCTATGAACACAACTTAGCACTTTTTAAAAATATATCTAGCAATAAAACGAATGTTCTATCTTACTCCTCACGCCATCTATGAATACAACTTAGCATTTTTACTGTCTGTATAATCGGCTGGTCGATCGACAGAATGAAAGAATGAAATTCTTATTTTTTGTTGATAAATTCTTTGAAAATATTTAAAAGAGCATTTGAAAGTATTTAAAAACAGTATAAAAATAAAACTAAAAAAAAAATAAAACTAAAAAAAAGAAATATTGTGAGACGCGAACCTGCGCATCAGGTATTGTGTATCTACGTCCTGACCATTGAGCTACGGACAAGTTAAATTGAATGACGAAATTAGCGGTTATATTATCTTACCTGTCGTTGCATCCGGTTTCAAATCACTAACGATTCTAAAGAAGTTTCACTTCAATAAAAATAAATCAATTAATTTTTGAAAAATTTTTTATGTACGTCATTCATAGGCCATAATTATTATGGGCCATGATAGGAAATTACACCCGGGTTGAATATAATCACGTAAAAATACAAAAAAAAGGAAAAAAAATAACTTGAGAGGTGTCAAGGGATACCCGGATGGAACGAAGTTCCTTTCGATTTAAGTATTTTACGCGCTCAGCAGTGTGATTCAGCAATATGTACAGCGCCATCTCTGTAAAACTTTCTGAATCACTTCAAAAAGTGTCGTGGCAACTTTTCGTAAGAAATTTTTCCGTCTAGCCTCCTTTCATAACGCGCGATAAGGAACTTCGTTCCAATAAAATGAAAACACTCGGCTGTAAGGTTAAAATTAAAGTTAAAATAAAACAGTCTTCCCGCCAACCTCGAAATTCGAATGCAATACGCGCTTATTGAAAACTAATCCGAATCTTTATAATAACCGCACCACCAAAAGCATTCAAGTTGAAGCAAATGTCGCCGCAATACCGCTCACGCTAAATAACAAACTTAATATTACTGTGAAGTGCGATAATTAACCTCAATAGCCATTATACGGTAGGTATACCTAATTAGAAGTTAAGAAGAAAGGAACATTGGAGTAGCCGCCTGCGGGCTGCGGCGTAGTGCAATCATTCTCGTTCAGCTCTAGCGTGCTTTTTTAGCATGATTAGTAACCGTTAATTAATTGATTCTTTAGAAAGATTTGTTCCTGTCTAATCTCTTTTCACGCCCACAACTGAGTGAAATCCGACATGGCAAGACGAACCCGATACGTATTAGTACACACTGATTACATTCATCCGCGTGTTATCGCCATCGGTGTTAAGGACGAGGTGTCAACCATGACAATATTGACAATATGTGTCGCCGTCTGCCGACTGCCGACTGCCGCCCCGACAACATTATTTAATTGGACAATATCAGCTGTAACACACATGTACGGTCCCCTGCAGAGAAAAGTAACCCATCTGTTAAACAGTTTTAATAGAAGACAGATGGGTTACTTTTCTCTGCAGGTGACTGTACATTACATGCTTGCCAAGCCTCGGCAAGCCATCACAAGCGGCAAGCATTAATTGGCCGTTTGCCTTGGGGCTTGGCTTGCGTAGGCTTGCCGACGTTTGTTGTGAGGTGACCGATGAAATGTGGTTGTCGCAAGTCGCAACAAAGTGCAGCAAGGCTTGCCGAGGCTTGCCAAGCATCGCACTCTCTGACTCACTGTCTCACTCACGGTCTCACTCATCAGTCATAATCAGTTTATAACTACTGATAACAAGTTGCGTTGCAGCCGGTGAGCGGTGACGCTGCGATTGTCACGCTTCGGCAGTTCAGACGAGCGATTATAGCCGTGAGCGTGACGGCCGCGAGTTTGTCGCTTAGCAATCAATAGACCGATGTGCTATTAGAGTAGATCTTTACTATTTCAGTAAAGCAAATCTACTTAATTATGCAATAGTTATGTTGTCGAAACAACTGATTATGCTAGCTATTGGTCTCGCCCACAAAACTTCCTAAACTTCCTGTCCGAAATTTAAAATTCTTGACTTTCTAGACTCAATAATCAACCAAATTATCACAACGAGCCGTTGCCAGGTCCAAAAATTTAAATACGGTATATTATAATATATAATCCTAGACTTACGGGGAGTGAACTATATAATTGATCTCCCAGAAGGAGGCGAGATGGGATTTTGTTGTCTATGGCAAAAGTTTTCCATCTCCTCCCGACACCTCGGGAAAAATCTGACATTTCCCATTTTCAAGATGGCGGCTGCGCGGCGATTGTCAACTTTTTTGTTTATGGCTTTTTGCCAAATGTTTTTCGGGTGTTTTGTTAAAATTGTGAGGAGAATTACGAAAAAATGAGAAAAAATTGAAAAAACAAGATGGCCGCCGAGTTATTTCGGTTTGAATTTTTTCCATTTTAGAGGTGACTTTGCGGGGTCGCATCGGGGTGGTTTTTCAATTTTTTGTTGATATTTTTTTTGTGTTGTCTTCAAAGTATCCTCGATTTTGATATTTTGGGGATATTTATTTTTTCGACAAGATGGCGGACGCAGTGGCGGCCATTTTGAAAAATGTACGAAAAATGACATTTTTTGGGTGCAATTTTCTTCTGGTTGGCAACATTTGAGCGGGTCTCTTTGTTCCGGGCGGTTGTGTAACTTGACCCAAAGTGTTGCCAGGTTTCATTTTTTTTATCTTTGTTCATATGTTTTTTTGGACTTTCTATTCAAAAACATGAAAAGTAGAAGGAGCAATATTTTTGATCAAAAATTCACACAAGCAAACGTGTCGTAGTAGTCATAATGACATTTGACCATTTTCGTCGATGTCGACTGGCAACACTGGTTGCTGGAATTTTTTTTTCGTTTTACGAAAACCCGAATTGATCTCCCAGAAGGAGTGGTGGGGGGTGAATATTATGTACGGGGGAATTTTTGGTTCACCTCCGGATCTATGGGAAAACTCCAACTTTTGAAAAATCCAAGATGGCGGCCGAGGTGAAATGACCAACTTTTTTTTTTATTATGCAGCTACTCGAGATTGGTGTCGTTTTCGGCTAATGTTGGGAAAAGTGTTACGAAGAATTTGGAAAAATTTGAAAAAACAAGATGGCCGCCGAGATATTTTGATTTAAAATTTTTCAATTTTCGAGGTGACTTTGCGGGGTCGGATTGCGTTGGGTTTTTTACTTTTTTGCGATTTTTTTGATTTGTTGCCTTGCATCTATCCCCAATTTTGACGTTTGGGGTATATTTTTTTTTTCGCCAAGATGGCGGACCCCGTGGCGGCCATTTTATAAAATGTACGAAAAATTGCATTTTTTGAAGGAAAAAATTTTTAGGTTGGCAACATTTGAGGGGGTCACTTTGTATGGGGCGGTTGTGGGTCTTAGTCTGAAGTGTTGCCAGGTTACGTTGATTTTTTTTTCGTTCATACATTTTTGTGAACTTTCTATTCAAAAATATGAAAAGTAGAAGGAGAAACATCTTTAATCAAAAAATTTCACCAAAAAATTTTTTGTGGTCGTCGTAATGACATTTGACCATTTTCATCTAAATTAACTGGCAACACTGGGAGCTAGAATTTTTTTTCCCGTTTTTTCACATTTCGAGTAGCCCAGCCGAAAGTATTGGTGGGGGGTTAAAATGATGTATGGGAAAGTTGCTTGACTATTTATGGTTACTATGGGAAAAATCCGACCGTTCGAAAATTCAAGATGGCGGCCGCTCGGCGATTGTCAACTTTTTTATTTATGTGAGCACCTACCCAATATTGGTGTCATTTTCGAATAATTTTGGGACGACTAATACGATTAAATTAGAAAAAAATAAAAAAACAAGATGGCCGCCGAGATATTTTTCTTTAAAGTTTTGAAATTTTAGAGGTGACTTTGTGGGCTCGCATCGGGGTGGTTATTCAACTTTTTTATAATATTCTTTGTGTTTTCCCTTGAAAGTGTCCTCAATTTTGATATTTTGGGGGTATTTATTTTTTCTACAAGATGGCGGACGCCGTGGCGGCCATTTTGTAAAATGTACGAAAAATTGCATTTTTTGAAGGAAAAAATTAGTAGGTTGGCAACACTTGAGGGGGTTACTTTGTATGGGGCGGTTGTGTAACTTGGCTGAAAGTGTTGCCATGTTTAGTTTTTTTTTTCTTCGTTCATACAATTTTTTGGACTTTCCATTCAAAAATATGAAAAGTAGAAGGAAAAATATTTTTAATCAAAATATGTCACCAAAATATTTTAAGTGGTCGTCGTAATGACATTTGACCATTTTCATCTTAATAAACTGGCAACACTGGAGTCCAGAATTTTTTTCACTTTTCGAGTAATTGAGCCTAAACTATAGATCAGGAGTATAAGAAATGTATCGGAGATATTTCTTAATTAAATCATTTGTTTTGTAAAAACAATAAAATTTTAGTGTTGCCATACAAAAAATAATAATTTTCATACAAATTAATTTTTGGATTGAATATTTCGCTACTATAATGTATGGGGCATTTGTAGGTACTAATATTTTGTGAATTTTTTTGAAAAAAAATTCAGTGTTGCCATACAAAAAATAATAATTTTCATACAAATGTTTTCTTTTTTCAAATATTTGAGGCGGTTGTCTTCATTTGATGGCATTATAATGTATGGGGCGATTGTAGGATCTAATAGTCTGTAAATGAGGGTGAAAAAATATTTTAGGGTGGCCATACAAAAAATAAAAGTTTTCATACAAATGTACTTTTTTATGTAATATTTCAGGCTATTTCATCAATCTTATGTCGTTACAATATATCAGGAGGTTGTTGGTACTTAAAGATCATACACATCGGAGGAAAAATGTTGCAGTGTTGCCATATAAAAATATTTATTTTCATACAAATTTATTTTGTGTCGAATATTTCAGATTGTTTGTCCATTGAATGTCAATACGATGTATGAGGCGTTTAACAGTCTTAAGGGTTATTATTAGTTATTGTTATCAACTAGCTGACCCGGCAAACTTTGTAACGCCTATCAATTTCTCCCTCTCCCCCTCTTAACCCTTTCCCTCGCCCTTTCCCCCTTCCTCCCTCTCCCGCTACCTCTCCGTCTCCCCCTCCCTCTTCTTCTCTCTCCCTCTCCTCATCCCTCTTCCTCCCCCCCACTTCCTCTCTCTATCTTTGCTCTTTCCCTCTTCCTCTTCCCCTCCCTTCACTCTTCCACTACCTCTCCCTCTTCCTACCTCCCCTTCTCCCTCTCGTTTCCCCTCTCCCTCTGCCCCTCTCTTAACTCTCCTGCTACCTCTCCCTGCCTTCCCCTCTTCGTCCCTCTCCCTCTCGTTCTTCCACCCTCTCACTCTCCCTCCCTCTCCCACCCACTCTCTCTTCTTCTACCTCTCCTTCTCCCTTTCCTTCTCCTTCTCCCTCACCCCTTCCCTCTCTCTCTCATATTCTGTTAATCGTGCCAAAAAAATAGACAAACCAAAAATAGTAGTTTGAAGTCAAATATGTCGCAAACAGACCGATGAATCGAAAAATAAATTTCCAAGACCGATGACAATTTTGAAAAAAACTATTTATTTATTTTGTCTTTTGAAGGTTTTCGTAAAGTTTAGGAAGGGAATTACGAAAAAATGAGAAAAAAATGAAAAAACAAGATGGCCGCCGAGTTATTTTGGTTTGAATTTTTCCCATTTTAGAGGTGAGTTTGAGGGGTCGCATCGGGGAGGTTTTTCAACTTTTTTGCAATATTTTTGTCGCATTCGCTTGAGGGTATCCTCGATTTTGATATTTTGGGGATATTTATTTTTTCGACAAGATGGCGGACGCAGTGGCGGCCATTTTGAAAAATGTACGAAAAATGACATTTTTTGGCTGAATTTTTCTCCAGGTTGGCAACATTTGAGCGGGTTCCTTTGTTCCGGGCGGTTGTGTAACTTGACTCAAAGTGTTGCCAGGTTTTATTTTTTTTATCTTCGTTCACACATTTTTTTGGACTTTCTATTCAAAAACATGGAAAGTAGAAGGAGCAATATTTTTAATCAAAAATTCACACATGCAAACGTGTCGTGGTTGTCGTAATGACATTTGACCATTTTTGTCGATGTCGACTGGCAACACTGGTTGCTGGAATTTTTTTTTCGTTTTACGAAAACCCGAATTGATCTCCCAGAAGGAGTGGTGGGGGGTGAGTCCTTTGTATGGGAGAATTTTTTGTTCACCCCCGGATCTATGGGAAAAATCCGACTTTTCGAAAATCCAAGATGGCGGCCGAGGTGAAATTACCAACTTTTTTTTTTATTATGCAGCTACCCGAGATTGGTGTCGTTTTCGGCTAATGTTGGGAAAATTGTTACGAAAAATTTGGAAAAATTTGAAAAAACAAGATGGCCGCCGAGATATTTTGATTTAAAATTTTTCAATTTTCGAGGCTACTTTGCGGGGTCGGATTGCGTTGGGTTTTTGACTTTTTTGTTATTTTTTTTCTTTGTTGCCTTGGATCTATCCTCAATTTTGACGTTTGGGGTATATTTTTTTTTTCGACAAGATGTCGGACCCCGTGGCGGCCATTTTATGAAATGTACGAAAAATTGCATTTTTTGAAGGAAAAATTTTTTAGGTTGGCAACATTTGAGGGGGTCACTTTGTATGGGGCGGTTGTGGGACTTGGTCTGAAGTGTTGCCAGGGTATGTTGATTTTTTTTTCGTTCATACATTTTTGTGAACTTTCTATTCAAAAATATGAAAAGTAGAAGGAGAAACATTTTTAATAAAAAAATTTCACCAAAAAATTTTTAGTGGTCGTCGTAATGACATTTGACCATTTTCATCCAAATTAACTGGCAACACTGGGAGCTAGATTTTTTTTTCCCGTTTTTTCACATTTCGAGTAGCCCAGCCGAAAGTATTGGTGGGGGGTTATAATGATGTATGGGAAAGTTGCTTGACTATCTATGGTTACTATGGGAAAAATCCGACCGTTCGAAAATTCAAGATGGCGGCCGCTCGGCGATTATCAACTTTTTTATTTATTTGAGTACCTACCCAATATTGGTGTCATTTTCGAATAATTTTGGGACGACTAATACGATGAAATTAGAAAAAATTTAAAAAACAAGATGGCCGCCGAGATATTTTTCTTTAAAGTTTTGAAATTTTAGAGGTGACTTTGTGGGGTCGCATCGGGGTGGTTATTCAACTTTTATCTAATATTCTTCATGTTTTCTCTTAGAAGTATCCTAAATATTGATATTTTGGGGATGTTTTTTTTTTTCGACAAGATGGCGGATCCCGTGGCGGCCATTTTGTAAAATGTACGAAAAATGGCATTTTTTGAACGAAAAAATTTGTAGGTTGGCAACACTTGAGGGGGTTACTTTGTATGAGGCGATTGTGTAACATGACCGAAAGTATTGCCATGTTTGGTTTTTCTTTTCTTCGTTCATACAATTTTTTGGACTTTCCATTCAAAAATATAAAAAGTAGAAGGAAAAAAATTTTTGATAAAAAAACCAAACTAGGAGATTTCTGGTGGTAGTCGCAATGACATTTGACCATTTTCATCTTAATAAACTGGCAACACTGGAGTCCAGAATTTATTTCACTTTTCGAGTAATTGAGCCTAAACTATAGATCAGGAGTATAAGAAATGTATGGGAGATATTTCTGAATTAAATCATTTATTTTGTAAGATTTATAAAATTTCAGTGTTGCCATACAAAAAATAATAATTTTCATACAAATTTATTTTTGGATTGAATATTTCGCTACTATAATGTATGGGGCATTTGTAGGTACTCATATTTTGTGAATTTTGGTGAAAACTATTTCAGTGTTGCCATACAAAAAATAATAATTTTCATACAAACGTATTCTTTTTTCATATGTTTGAGGCTGTTTTTTTCATTTGATGTCCTTATAATGTATGAGGCGGTTGTAGGTTTCAATAGTTTGTAAATGATGGTGAAAAAATATTTTAGTGTTGCCATACAAAAAATAAAAGTTTTCATACAAATGTATTATTTTTTCGAATATTTGAGGCTGTTGTCTTCATTTGATGTCCTTATAATGTATGAGGCGGTTGTAGGTTTCAATAGTTTGTAAACGATGGTGAAAAAATATTTTAGTGTTGCCATACAAAAAATAAAAGTTTTCATACAAATGTATTATTTTTTCGAATATTTGAGGCTGTTGTCTTCATTTGATGTCCTTATAATGTATGGGGCGATTGTAGGTTTCAATAGTTCGTAAATGATGGTGAAAAAATATTTGAGGGTTGCCATACAAAAAATAAAAGTTTTCATACAAAATGTACTTTTTTATGTAATATTTTGGGCTATTTCATCAATCTTATGTCATTACAATATATCAGGAGGTTGTTAGTACTTATAGATCGTTCACATCGGAGGAAAAATGTTGCAGTGTTGCCACATAAAAATATTAATTTTCATACAAATTTATGTATTTTGTGTCGAATATTTCAGATTGTTTGTCCATTGAATGTCAATACAATGAGGCGTTTATTGGTATTAAGGGTAACTATTAGTTATCAACTAGCTGACCCAGCAAACTTTGTACCGCCTATCAATTTCTCCTTCTCCACCCTTGCCCTCCCTCTCCCGCTACCTCTCCTCCTCCCTTTCCCTCCCCTCTCCCTCCCCTCTCCCTACCTCTCCCCCTCTTACCCTTTCCCCCTCCCTCCCTCTCCCGCTACCTCCCCCCCTCCCCCTCCCTCTTCCTCTCTCTCCCTCTCCTTCTCCCTGTTCCTCCCCTTCTCCTCCCTCTCCATCTTCCTTCCTCTCACTCTTCCTCCCTCTCCTTCTCCCTCTTCCTCCCCCTCTCCCTTCCTCTCCCTCTACACCTTCCTCACCCCCTCCCTCACCCTCTCCCTCTCCCGCCCACTCTCTCTACGTCTACCTCTCGCTTTCTCTTTCCCTCTCCCTCTCTCTCACCCCCTCCCTCTCCCACTCCCTCTCCCGCCCACTCTCTCTACGTCTACCTCTCGCTTTCTCTTTCCCTCTCCCTCTCTCTCACCCCCTCCCTCTCCCACTCCCTCTCCCTCTCATATTCTGTTAATCATGCTAAAAAAATAGACAAACCAAAAGTAGTAGTTTCAAGCCAAACATTTCGCAAACAGACCCCTGAATCGAAAAATAAATTTCCAAGACCGAGGACATTTTTGAAAAAAACTATTTATTTATGTTGTCTTTTGGGAAAGAGAAAGGCACGCGCGCTGCTTTAGCAGCGCGCGCCCCACGCGAAAACCTAGTTTTCTTATAAAATACGGTAGATTCTTTGAAATTATGTTGTCCGTAGACATTAAGATACGGTAGAAATACGGTAAATAATTTGAAGTAAAACAATATGTAAAAATAATATTTTCTTTAATTTTATATAACTATATGAGACCTATAAATGCTGGCGTTCCCCAAGGGTCTGTGTTATCTCCTATGCTATTCATTCTGCATATCAATGACATGCTGCAGCATACAAGTGGCATCCATTGCTATGCGGATGATAGTACAGGGGATGCCTACTACACATCCCCCGCTAATGCCTCTCAGTTGCAAATGGCGGATAGCAGAATGAAACTTGTGTCTGAAGTCGAGAACTCTCTGGAGCAAGTCTCGGAATGGGGTCGACTCAATCTGGTCGAGTTCAAAAATAGGAAGACGTTTTGAATCACGGATTCTTTTTGTACGTCCGTGATGAGAATAAAGTTTCTTTAACCATACCTATCAGATAAATGTACATATTTGTTTTCGGTTTGGTTAGGATCATAATTAAATTTGTCTTTGACCTTTGACCATACTTAATACCCGCAACGCAATTTATTCATTTTATTTTTATGGAAATAGCCGGCAAACGAGCTGACGATCCACCTGATGTTAAGTGGCTATCGTCGCCCATGGACATCAGCAACACCAAAGACATCACTAATGCGTTGCCGGCCAAGAGAAAAGAAAAAGACGAATCGTTTAGCGGCTGACTCATGCTCAAGGGTGGTAGCTATCCAGGTGAACCCCATGGAGAAATAATAATAGTAATAATGCATGGCCATAAGTGCACGGCCTTGAGATTAGTGTATAGGCAGGCGCCCTTTTAGATTTCAGTATAATTTAGATTATTATCTTCTACGTAAGTACCTACCTACCATATGTGCAAATCAATCTTCAAAAGGCGTTAATTAGCGAGCGGCGACCCGCGAGTGTGGAGCCGCGAGGTGGCCCCGAGCGACCGATAACCGGATCCTTAGTGGGTTTTTTACTATAATAAAATACAACTTGTACCTTGTTTATTGATATGTTGCCATTTTTTATGTCTCTCTTTAGTATTTTGACGTTCAGCGGGAATCACTCATAATCATTATTAAATTGTTAATTTGGCCAAGTCTAATAGCTTAATAATTACCAATCATTAGTAATTAGTTTCCCGATACGCAGGTTTTACCTAATTACTAACACAAATTTTGTTTTGAAAATTCGATTAGCCTAAGATGTCAGAGAGGCCTATGTTCAGCAGCTGCAGTGGACTTTACGAGGCTGGTGGATGGATGGAAGCGGGAAGCCTATGTGAATTAAAGGAACAGACGTCATTTGTTTTGACAGGTGTCATTTGTTCTCATTTTGTTTTATGTTTATTTCTTATGTTCTTTGTGTCTTTTCTACATTTTTTTAGTTATTCTGCTATTCCGGGCCGAGACGAATCTAACGAATCAAAGATCACTATTATAATCGATTCAGTCGTTCTTGAGTTATAAGTGTTTTAACTAACACAACTTTGTTTTATTATATATAGATAATAAATAATAATATAATACATTGTTAGTTATCACTGGAAAAACCAACGAGTAGGAAATTTGTTATCGTTTTGCTCATTTCAGAAGTCAAAAACGTTTCGAATGTACTTACCTATTATAATTATAGTATCCGCAAAAACGACATCAGCCCCTCACCAAGCTCAAAACCTGATGTTTTTTCATTAAATAAAGATAATATTGAAAAACTTATAAATAAATGTGATAATTTAATATTGTATTAGGTATTTTTTTTATATAATAGAATTACAAAATGAATATTTATCGATAATAAGCATTAGAACTTATCAAATTACTAGGTATCATAATTTTATTAGTATGACGACCCGTGTGGCGCAACAGTTACCATGCCGGATCACCGCGCAAAGAGTCCTGGGTTCGATTCCCAGCGAGGCGGAGAATGAGTTTGAATTTCTATTCTCGTTCTGGACGTGAGTGTTCTTGTCTTTGTGTGTTGTCCACGTATTGACCCAATGTGCTCGATCTGTCTTCAGACACTCGAAGCTTGGAAGCTTTATATTATAAAGTTCTTGGTCGAATTCATAATTCGACTGACCAATCTGACAAAATAGTGATGTTAAGAAAGTGTTACAAAATAGGTACTTACAGTAAAATAATTAGTAAGAAACATGGAAACTATACAGCAATAAATAAGAGTTATCTTGATTTTAACGTTTTGTGTTGTAAAACCGCCGACGAATATGGATTATACCTACTGTAAGTCTCAATTTCTGTAATCTGTATCCAGAGTCGATATGATCGACCAAATATATCAATGCATATTTTGTGTCTGATGATAACTTTTCATATCATGATAGATGGTGTTATGGGGTTTCTGAATCACGCTATCGAAGTTTTTGCATAACACGTATGAACATACGTATGAACAGTTTCTCAGTAACAGCAGGGTAAGAGTAAAATCATGTAACCTAACCCACGTTGTGTTCTCAGTTTCTCACTAAAAGTAAGTAGCCGTGTAGTTTGAAGTGGTCTCCTGCACAGGAAATTCAGGGTTCCAATACTCCATGCATCTCTGGTGTCCAAATCTATGTGGGTTTTATTATATAAATTGATCATTACTTGTCTCGAAAATGATTCCATCTTGAGAAAATCTCCACACCTGAGAATTCTCCAAAAATCCTTAAAGACGAGTTGGACCAAGGCCTGTGGTTGTTCCCCTCATATTGTGTGGGGAGACCCAAACCCAGACGATAAAGTAGGTATGGAGCGTACCCGTGTCAATGCAAACGAGGCAGATAGGTACTACGTTATTGATGATTAATTTAGTAAACCTAAGTAACTCAGATGGCCGTGCCCACATTCAAAGGGCAGATAACGGTATCCGATCGGGAAGGAACAAGACACGATGACTACCGACTACCGCCCCACCGACGGCACCGACCTCATGGCCTCGTTTTGGTCGACAGCAAACATTCGGTAATGTCGCGGCCGAGGCCAGTGGGCGGGTGTCGCGGGTGACGGCAACCGGCGACGAATCACTTCTACAACAGTTTGTGCTGGTGCTGGTGCTAGGGACGCGGGACGCTGGGGTAACACAGACATTCCGACACACTTCTTGTCAATAGACACGGCACGTCCTGCGGCTAGGAGGACTGTGTGCTAACGAACGTACAAGTTAGAAAGTTACTTACGAACCCCCAAAAATTTGAGTGTTTATCGGGTTTAACCCCAAAACACTTGGGTTTTTCACCCATCGGGTTTAAAAACGCGGGTTTGCCCATCTATTCTAATAACACTGCACAGATGTGGCCAGCAGTTATCGTAGCTTAATTATGTTGGCCACATCTGCGACCTAACGCACTATAAAGGCGCATTCCAGTGCCTGCCTTGTTAGACAATTACTGACTATTTATTAAAATATCTAGTGTAATGATTTCATCATGTTACAGTTTTAATTGTTTATTGTATGTTAGTAGATATACCTAGGTATATAGAACATGAACTGAAATCTATTAGGTATGTAGATACCAAGGTTGTCGGCGGAGCAGCGGAAGTGTGCGAAAGCGTCCCCGCAGCTCCGCCGGAAGACGGCGAGGAGGAACACCGCTGGTTTTTAGCCGGTAAGAGTCCGGCATAACCCGACAGCGCCCCCCCGCGCCTGTCGGGTATCCATGAGGATTTTCCAGCGACAACAAAAAAAAGGTATGTACCAAGGTACCTACTCATATAATTATGTGGTTAGCAGTAGCTGACTAGAGCCCTAAATACCTCTGGCGTAATTCAATTTTAATAAACTTTTAATAACGCTTGCTATGCGTCATTGGTTAATTGTTTACACGCGTATTTTATTACCATCAAAGCATAAAAAACTCCGTTCACACTGCAGGTGCAATCTGAACGGATAGTTTGCAAAAACTTAATAAAATATCATCTTTATCCTCAAAACATAAACCGCAGAATTAATTCTTAACAGTTGAGCAACTATAATCGGACCTTCACGGTGGACTTTTACCAGCTAGCAGTCGTGCGCCTGCGCCTAGACGTCTCCGCGATGTCCATTATCCATTAGTCCACTAGTCCAGTAGCGACACAGAGAGCACACAGATCTAGAGATTGGAATCACGAAAGCAATAACCCAAACAATATGAAGACAATAGTGTTTATTGAACCAAATACTGACCGACTTGTCCGTAGCGAAGGCAACAGAACAGAAAGACGGATGAGAGATAATGATTGACAACAATACGAGTATAAGCGCTGAGCCGAGCATTCATTAGCACAAATATATACTCACCACTAAAACTATATCCTGTTTGTGTTGTTAGAGGCAATCATCACTGCACAAGCACACTGCATCGAGAAGAACACTTTAAATATTATTTGACACATAAACAACGGCACCTCAGAGTTATTCGGCGACGAAGCACGTCATTGGTGTCCGAGTCACGTCCCACAACTACCACATAGTAAGTGAGTGAATAGGCTTGCGTTGTTAATGATTTCTCGATTATTTGTAAGAATCGATAATGTGTTGTGTTGTGTGTGGTGAAAATCATTGTTTCTATAGCGCTTTCATCCATCAGCGAGGTAAAATGAAATCACCAACATATCGCACAAATCATTCTAGAAGGGCATACAGCATACAGCCGGGATGATATATAATTCCGCTCAAAGTCCTGTTCATGCCTGTGTGATTTTCGCACTTAGTCCGTACTCGTACAACAATACCTAATCTGTACAATGGTTAGCGCGTGATGGAAGTATAAACATCTTATATGACCACTTTCGATGCTAGTTAGTTTTTATCGGGAGCAAAAGTTACGTATTATAACGTAACGTTACGACTATCAAGTCTAAATCTTTATGTAATTGTTAGCTCAATTGAGTGTCTCCAGGAGATTTCGTTGGTAGTAATAGCATAATATTATGACCAAAACCTTTACCCAGAGTGGCCTAAAATCTTTTATTTTATTATAACTCTCAAAGAGATTTCAAAAAACGAAACTTTCCTTGAATATAATCGATTATATGAAAAATTTATAATAATATATCGATGTTTCGTGCAATGCCACATCACTAACATTACGTTGACGGCTTGAGATTACTCAAACAACTGGTTTTGCGCTTTGCTACAATATCGTGAATACACGGATATACGATGCGATAGCGATAGCGGGGTGAGCGAGACAGAATGATGTAACTTTTCCTCAATGCGCGTGCGCATTCTACCGTCTACGAAGTAACGATCATTCAGATCAGTCTTTGAGACAATTCGCAATCGGAGTTTACGGCCATCCGGCCAGCGCGAGCTTTACGAAGACAGAGAAAGGTTAACGATGACGTGCATGATGCCTGATGGTTTATTTTGTACGATGATAATGTAAAAGCATTATTTATGTAGATCACCACCGCACGAGTCGTGCGCATGCCATTATTTCAAAACTTCAGGTACATAGTTAATAGTATCAGGCGTATACTCTAAGATCAGGCGTTACTTTGCGGAAATCCATTGTTATTAAGTTAGTATTAGTCTACTTTGCAACAATCCGCGGTTAACATGTATGATGGTATATACATACTTTAAGACTTAGCCTTAAGACATGCGCGGCACCTCCCTCCTTCCTACAACGGAAACATGCACTACAATAATAAAAGTATATACCAACATTCTTCATACCAGCACCAACAAGTGTTTCGCCCCAAAGTCTGCGACTAACCGTGTACCTACTGACCATCGTAGAGTCAACTTACCCTGATGATGCTCCGTTTCGGAGCCATCGCACCAAACGAGCTTCTAATGTCATTAAAACGGCCACGCCCCTTTTTGCGCAACTGTTTTCACTTTTCGATTCGGGGGTCTGTATTGCATCTTACCGCTAACGCTTGTATTACGATCGTAATTTTTTAGTCGCAATAAACCATTAGCAGTGAACGGGTGTCTCTTCATTATTTAAAACGATCCTCGAACGTCAGTCAAAACATACAGTCCACCACACAACCCTTATTGCAAGCACATGTTGGTCCTTCGAGCCGGATCTGAACCAGCGACCTATGGATTTGTTTTTTGTTGCAAGCACATTCGGCTTTAAAGTACTAATTTTGGTTGAGTCAAGTGTCCTCCCCTATCAGCTAAATGGTGTTGGACATGTGAAAAGAATCACGGCAGTCGTATCTATCACGGAAAGCTATCACGGCTAGGTTAGCTTAAGTTCCTAGTTTTTTAGCCGTATTGGGGGGAAGTTTAGAATACTACTCGTAATCCCAATCCCATTTCGAATGGATGACGTAAGAGGCGACTAAACCCGGTCAGCTGGTATTAGGGACCCTCGGAGTGGTTATTTTAACAATTAATTTATATCATTATTGCTACTATTATTTCTCCGTTTGGACCGCCTATGTAGGTAGCTATCATCCTCTTACCTCTTACAAGCAAGACAGCTGACTCAAGATAACCGTCAAATGACTCGTGTTTTGACATATACATACATATGTACATACATAATATTAGTTCATTGCATACATATAAATGTATATACTATATTTAAGTTTAAGTTAGGCAGCCGGTTCTTTTCTAAATAAAGGCTTTCCACTATTATTATAGCATTAGCTACTACTAAACACGAAAACAAACATTGCATGAGAATTGAGAGTATATGTCACACAATCAATGTTAAGTATGCATATTGCTTCCATTAGCTTAATAAAATAATTGTAGCCATGTCATATTCTACCGGCTACTTACTAAGAAGTCTAAGAACTACCAACTTCTTCTTCCTATATTCTGATTAAATAATAAAACTCACACTTGGCTCGTAAAATACTCCCGAACTTCTAATAGCCTCACTAGTTATAATTATAATTATTACACCGACAATAAAGGAGATTTACAAGAAAAGGGAACCAAAAGTCATATTATTATACCTATCACCTACCCCTGGTGAAGCACTACTGCTTCAATTATCATTAAATTAACTAATAATTATTATTAACTACTACTACTACTTTACTAATTATTATTATTATTAACTATGTGCCTGCTGTCGCTGTTACCGACTGACTTTTCTACTCACGAGGCTCATTCTGAAAATCAGCGCAGTGGTCGTAGACTGCTGCATATGCTGAGAATGAGCCTTTTACCATATTTCACTGCAGCACACACAGACTTTTCTGGTGATACTAATATTTTTTGTGTTTAGTATATATTTGTCATTTTTGTTTTTTCTTCTTTTTTTTTCTTGTTTTATGTGTACCTTCTGTGTGTTGCTTTTGTAATGTGGTAATAAATAGTTTCTTATTCTTATTCTAAATTCATTTGCCAATAATATTAAATGGCAAGAAGACTCCAGAGTCGCTATTTCAGAGGACAGAATTGCAACATACAACGCCATCTATCGGTGTTGGGAGTCTCGAATTCGTCAATTCGCGTTGACGTTGGTTATGCTGTGATTGTCCAATGCCAATCGAGCGCGAGCAGGGATGTTTTAAACATGGAGTATAGAGGTAGAAGGAGGGCCATCTCTGTGTATGAAGTGTCCGTAAAAATGCGTCCAATTACGGGAGGCGCTGCGGTGCGGTTTACAGGAGCGACGTTCGAATATCTATTTCTCAAAACCTAGAGCCATTCAATAAGGGTGGCATAACTCAGCGAACTTCACTCCGTCTACAACAGCGTTCTTATGGGTCTTAGTTCATAATATGCCTCTATTTCTCAGACACTAGCGCCATTCTGGAATGGCCATTATTGGAACCACTATTTTCAGTAAACAGCTGGACACTTTCTCAATTTTCCCCTCATATGAGATGACTCTTCTTCTACTCAATCCTCCATGAGTATAGAGCTTTAAAAACTCCCAGACCACGTAGGGTACTAGGTGGTCTGTGGAAAAACTGCAAAAAAGTCCGCCATTAGGTACATCTTTTACAACGCGCATGTAATGACTAACGGACATAATACATCCATGTCTTGGTGAAAAAGCAGGGCCGGCCCGTCCATATAGGCGAACTAGGCAACCGCCTAGGGCGCTGGGATTCGGGGGGCGCAAATCGGCGGGACCGATGCTAAGAATTTTTATTTTTTATTTTAATCGATGAAAGATTTACACAGACAAATATATCTTTATAACGTGGATGACATGCAGAATAAAACTACCAAAGCTGCTCCAGAACCCTGTTTAAACCTAGCTGAAATAGTTTTTTGTCATAGAGAATTTATAATTTAATGCAACAGAGTATATGGAAAATTACAAACTACCGACTATTGCATATAAGAAAAAGAATAATACCGCATAAAAATTAATTACATCTGTGAAAATATCTAATTTTGTACCTAATTACAATTGGCTTACTGTCTTGTGACCGTAATTTTTCTATTATAAATAAAATTATGACAATATTCTACAAGAAAGTCTAGTGAAGTTCTCAACTTCATCAAAGAGTCGATAATTTTTGAAACCAAATAATGTAGTTATATATTTTTATACCATCAGAAAGTAGACATTTTAACGAACAAAAAGCGTACCGACTTTTTTAAAAAAGCAGATATTTTGACGTGAGAATTTTCGATTGAAAATTAGGGTGCTTTTTCGATATTAATTCAAAATAAGGTGAAAAAAGAAATATTCTAAATCAAAAAAATTACTATGTGTTTGGGAAAAACAAAGATAATATGTTTTTATTTACAATTTACAATTTTTTATGTTTTATGTTCATTTTTTATGTTTTAAAAAAAAATTGTAAAAGAAAAATAAAAAACCGAAAACTTGGTTATTTGTATTTTTCACATAAATTTTTAAGATACGTGAAAAAAGAGTAATTACAAAAGTTGTAGATCTTTTTATTACCTACAACTTTGACATTTAACTTATTCCATAGGACTTGTAGTTTTGCCGAAAATCGAGATAAACCGTTTTTTACGCACTCACCCCCTCCACTTCCCGACCTCTGATCGCCCGTAAATTACTTTTAATTTCATTTTTGTTATATTCTCTTCCTTTCCCAATGAGTTTCATCCTACTATTATTTTTTTCACATTTTACCGTTTTCAAAGGCTTCTGGCGTGGTCTATACAGTAAGGATGGAGGAGATTGATAATTCTTGCCAAAATTAAGGCAAGAAAAATAAATTTTAGCAACTTTATGATCCGTGAAAATGTTTTTTTTTTAAGTTTTAGCCTTTAATACAGCAAAAAAAGGTATACTTACATGTAACAGCCAGTAGTATATTAGTTCATTGGTAACAGCGCAAACCCATTTATAGCTAGTTCATTTCATTCATTTTCAGTAGTATTTCAATATTATTTTTAATGCCACACATACCTTTGAAGGCCTAGAATTTCCTTCTATTTAAAAATGAATAGTTATTTAATTATTCATATTTAACTTAAATCTAGTTTGCACTAGATGAAACGCGTTTGACAAAATATCTTAATTTTTTTAATTATTTTATTTAAAAAGTTATATTTTATTTAAAATGGTCAGAATGAGAATTCCACAGATTTGTTCTAGTTCTAACAAAGGCACGCAGTCATCAATCACAACCTAGCCTTAACTGGTGAAAACACATTCTAGTTAAAAAACGGTTAACACATTATTAGGTAAATTATCGTGTTTATGGTAATAAATTTTGATAAAAAATTACACACTTTATTTGTTTACTTTATTGTTTTGTTACAAAATTTTTCTTAAGGGGGCGCCGTTTTAGTTTTTCGCCTAGGGCGCCCGAAATGCTCGGGCCGGCACTGTGAAAAAGTGGTGTTTTCTGAGATATATACTCAAGTTGCTCAACATTAGGATACACCTGGTGCACTCGTAAATTTCATCAAGTTCGTGATGTGGCGAATGGTCAATAAATTAGCACAGATTACAAGTGTTGTGTCAGTTGTCTTGTGTGTTGCCACTTGCCATACCGCGCCGGCTGGACGGCTGGGCGGCCGACTCCTCGCCCCATCATCATCTCTACACCTGCAACACGGTAAGTCGGTAATTAGATATCATTACCGATACCGTGTCTGCAAGGACTCATACCATCAACAATACAAATCAACGTGTATGAGCTATCTATTAGATCGTGGCACGGTTACCTACTTTACTTATTTAGGCGGTCAGTTTCAGTATATAACAAAGTACTTTGTATGAGTCTGTGGCGGTCAGCCATTGCCCATTACATTACTTGTAGGCCTGACAAAATAACCTAATTTAACTGTACGCAAGTACACGGATTTATTAATTTGCACTATCAATACCTTTGTTCTGAGTCTCAATACCCTTTTTAAAACAGTTTCAACAGTAAATATTTTATTTGATACCTGGCTTAGTAAGTATGAAAATTGCTTATTTTTTATTTTGCCTATTTAGTTGTTGTCAATATATTTTTTAATACAAAATGTGATATCTTATCTATTTTGGGGAAATTAAATTTCGATATTACAGCAGGTGCGGTCGGTAGTTGGATGGATGGCCACTGACCGCTCAAGGTTCTTTCCCCGGCGCTTCGCCAGAGGGCACGTGAAGACGTCGGTACCGGTGGTACAAGTGGGAATAAACGTTGTTATCGTGGTGATAGTCGTTATGAGAAAAAACAAACTCCTCAGTTTCCCTGTTAAAATCAATAAGAACTTCCATTCCAGCGATTTGTAACTTGTGTTAATTTATTATGTTTTTATTGTATCTTTGGAAATGACAGAGTGACCATATATTTATACACATCTGGCGCGCAAGCTTCCAAGAGCTACCTGAAGACGGATCATGTTACGGGATGTAACAAAGTGCATGTACATAAGTTTTCGTATTTACTGAGTGAAGACAGCAAGTTGGACAACTTTTGTATATTCACCCATATAAACATCTTGATTGTATCCGAGTAGGATGGAATGGAAGCGGGGTCCAGGGGTGGTGCGGGGTGGTGAGGGGTGGTGAGGGGTGGTGAGGGGTGGTGCGGGCGGTAGAATGAGACGGCTGTAGTATTGTCCAACTGTTTATTTGTATTCCTGCTCGGGTCGCGATGGCCGCAGCGCCGCCGGCTCGGCCGACTCGTCGCCATTTATACAATTACCTAACTCTTAACAACTAATAATTTTAACTCATTTCCAAATCACTTATGCGACTCATAAATATAACAAATACAATTAATAGTAAAATGTACACAAACAATAATAAAGTTTTGCCATCTGGAGCTCCGCTCGCCCGCGGCGGCCTGCGACCGCACGCACACACACACACACACATAGACATACACACTCGGCTCGTTGCCACACGCTCACACCGACGAGACACGGTTCACCTCTCTCACCTCTCTCACCTCTAACCATCCTCAACACATCGGTGAACGACTTGGTTCGGCGATTCCTTTGAGAGCGACATTCCTCGCCGCATCGCTCCAGCACTACACACACACACGCGCGCGAGCCGCACGCCGCCGCCACACACACATAGCACCGCCATCTTGTTTTCCATCCATTGGGATGCTAATTGATCAATACGCGCCAATTTATTACATTATTTTATACACAACAATATCCATCTCGTGCGGTCGTCGCTGCCGAGCTGGGCGGCCGAGACGTGCCAAAACATTACATTACTTCATTAAATGACATTATTTTTTGATATTCGTCATTAACGTTAACCGATAAATAAAAAACATTTATTCAACAGGTAACAGTCATCTTCAAGATTTCGATTTCTTATTATTACATAATAGCCAAAGCGAACGGGCAAGCGGTCCGCCTCGTGGACGGTCGCAGATAAGTTGCTACAACAGTGAAGCGACTCCGTCATCCTGTCGAGGCCGACAGTCTCACTGCGGTGCACTTTACAAGTCGCTACACATCCACACTACACCGGCCGACCTCTGCTTCACGACTGGATGGAGGGAATCGACTTCCAACTTCGTAATGTTCAATTTAACAGTTCCTGTTATTTGATACAATTATCGTCTCTAATGCAACATCGAGTTGTTGACGTATCAACATAATCAGTTATACAAATATTTGTACAATTAGCAATAGTTGCTCCAGAAATAAAATGACACACGTTTTAACTAAAAAAAATCACAATTGAAGCCTTACACATACATGATTTATATATTTATCTCTCACAGAGATACAGACATGTTGCGCTGTCGTGCTCGTGTCATCCAGACAAGAGAACGATCCCGCGTCGGCAGCTCTCCGTTAGCTTGTTGCATATTTTTTAAGATTCTTTTGTTTGTCCACGATTATGTTACATTTCAAATCTAATTTACAATATATTGACAGGGTGCTCCGCCCTCACGTAAACCGGAGGACATCGGCCACAGTACCGCACGGGCGGACCTTACACTGCGTTATTTCAAAAATATATCACATGTTGCATTAATATTATGACAAAATAAATATTGACAGTGGAGGTGGTGTACACTGTCCCCCCCCCCTCCCCCCTCCCCCCGGGCCGCGGTCACACCGCCGCCCGCCGACACTAATCTCCTTTCCTCTCCTCACCCAACGAAACATATTGAGACATCGCCACCCGGGGCCACCGGGGCCGCCGGGGCCGCCGGGGCCGCCGGGGTGCGCTCGGTGCGGCCGTTCAAGTAAAACTTAACAAACCACTAAAATATATAATATGTAAAAAATAACAAAAGTAATGACACGACAACAAGCGCGGCCGGCGATGGCCGCCCGGGACGTAATAAATTTAAATATTCACATCCAACATAATTATCAAATCACAGAATACAGCCCTGCTGCCCGCGGCGCGCTCCTCCACTGTACAACTTAACATTACGGCCTCCCCCTCCCCCACCCCCTCCGCCTCCCCCTCTCACTGGCGTTCGAAACGACGGCATTAGAACGTTCAACGGTAACAATGATTCTAACGTCGTGACCTAAATCTAACTCTACTCGCTTACGATTACAGTTGAAATTGCATTAAAAATTTACAGTAACCGACCCGTGGCCGGACCTTCCCTAAACCTAATATAATACAATACTGCAGAGTTGTCGATACATCGCTCACATCGGTCGCATCGGCCGCGCCGGCGAGCTGCGACCAATGGACGGCGCCGCTGCAGGGATCGGAATCTTAGTAATCGAAACGTATCGATCGATCGATGCACGGGGATCGATAACTCGCGAGGTATCGACGAGTGATCGATGTAACAGTAGTATTTACAGGTGTCGCCCTCGCGCGTCCACGGTATACGAGATACGATACGACCAGGTTTCGTTTCGATCCCGATCGATTCCACATCCGGAGACCATCAAGGAGCCTGCGAGTCATCGGCGGATCTTCAGCGAATCGATTTGGTCGCGTCGTCACCGACATCGGTACAGTCCCACGAGTCCGGGCGCCACTTCCTTTCGATGTCGTAGTGTTGTGTGGTGCGGGGTGCGGGGTGCGGGGTGTGGGGGAGGGGAGAGGGGGCAGGGGGCAGGGGAGGTGTAGCCTAGGAGTCGGCGGCGGCGAGGCGCAGCGCGGCGCAGGCGAGCGGGCCGCCCGCTGTGGCGCCGCCGGGGGACGCGCTCGCCTCCTCCGTACTCCGGTCCAGCTGCAACCACAGAACAACGATCGGTGAGGTCAGGTTATTACGTCACTAACAAGAAGGTAATGTCGATGCTAAGAAGACGTGAGCCAGCTTATGATACGGAATCATCGTTGTTCATGGATAACATCATAGATATCACCGATCGGCAACCCACCAAGACCCAGCCGGAACACGAGAGGCTTGACGGCTGAGCCAAACAAGAGCTAGCTTCACGGAAAGAGAGTAATAGCAGTAATACTCCACAAAGTGAGTAGTGTAGTACCGTGAGTAGGGCGTGCTTGAGCGACTCGTAGGTGAGCCAGCAGATGGCGGCGGCGGGCATCTGGTAGAGCACGCGCGCCTGCACGCCCTTGAAGAAGCCGCGCGGACCCGACGAGCGCAGCACCAGCGCCGCCGCCTGCGCCAGCCCGTCCGCGCGCGCCGCCGCCTCCTGAAACACACAACACACACACACACACACTTTTAGCTTTCAACCTTACTGTGCTATGCCAAGGTGTAAAACAAAAATGTTTTGAGAACATAAACGATGGCTCGAAGGACCATAAATGAAATTCAAATAAATGAAATGAAGCGTTGGCATTGTTACATTTCAATTAGCGATGGGAGATTGTTGCAAAAAATCAATCGACTGAATCAAAAATTGCGCCATTAAGCATTCAATTGTCGATTTAGTAGTTCTTTGCGTGGATTATTGGAATAACAATCGTCAAACTACTAACTACTAACTGCCTTGCGTCGATTGTTTTCACCGTCCAGTGCTATCATTATATTTAATACCAATGCCTTCTAAAAATTTGCATTGGCAACTCTGACTACCGATGACCTCTTTTTTTTGTCCGAGCGCTGTACCGATAGTAAATATATTGATAGCACTGGACACGGCCCACAGTTGATATTTTTCCATATTCACACTTCACACGCGAGGTAACCGTGTCGGTTATCATTGTCGCCGCCACGCGCCAGCCAGTCGATGACAATCGACTAACATCAATTGTTATCGACTTTTATCGACTAAACTGAACAATCGACTAATTCGATTAGGTAATTTAAGTAATAATCGCCCATCGCTAATTTTAATATGCTGTTATATACAATAAGGACACCAGAGAAAGTTTTTTTGAGCTGAAAAATGCTGAGTTTACCAGTGAGTCAAGGTGTTCAAGATAATTATATTATTTTATAAAAAAACTTAGATTTGATAACATAAAGTGAGAATGTTGGTATTGGTGGTGTACCTACCTGCGTGTTGAGCACGGTCTTGCAGACGTCGAGCGGCGTGGTGGCGGCGGCGGCGAGCGCGCCCGCGGCGGCGCCGGCGGCGGCGTGCGCGCGCGGCTCGTACCCGCGCGCCGGGTTCAGCCGCCGCTGGCACCACTCGTACGTGACGAGGTGCAGCGCCTGGAAGGGCACGTTCATGGCGACCTGCGTGCCGTACGAGCGGTAGAAGGCGCGCAGCCCCTCGGCGCGGTACACGTGCCGCGCGCACTCCCACACGCCGCGGTACGGCGAGTTCAGCATCTGCAGCCGCTGCTTCACCACTGCAATGCAACCATACAAACATCACTCTTATACACTATACTATACTACACTATACTACACTCTCCGCTCTACCTCTATCAATACGTGTAAGGTTACAATAATTCGCATACAGCCGATTGGTACGAATGTTGAGAACATCATTATAAAATAAGAAATGTTAAACATCCCCATCGATTCGATTTAATTTAAAGGTGCTCCAAGGCCTTTAGAATGGGTACTTTTCAGTAAACGGATGAATTCAGATATGGATTATCACCTAGTCCACAGAACAGTAAGAAACCATCAGCAGAAGCATAACTGTCATTCGTATAGTTAGGATACTCAACGAGTTCATGCTTGATAAAGCTCTAAAAAATATGAGCATGCCAAATGAAATCTTTTTTTTTTGTTAAATATAAATGTAGAAAGAATAAATTATGGTATGTTCTTCTGAACACTTCAAAGAATAAATGTAATGTGGAACAAAATATTATTATCTCAATTTTTTGAAAGTTAACTAACAATTTTTTTCCGGCTTACCGAAAGTCTATTGGCATACACGTGAAAATGTATTGAAATGTCATTAGATTTGGAATTTCTTTCACGTAGCTGTAGATTTCAATGTTATCGTATGTTTGAGTGTAAACAAAGGTAGAGAGCGGTAAATTGGTGACCGGTAGTGCGGTAGTGCGGTAGTGCGGGTAGTGCGGAGTGCGGCAACACGGAATACGGTGCAGTTTACCGAACACATCCCGTGTTTGCAACACGCGCAGTAAACAGCGGGCCGGCGGTGTTGCACTCTCCCGCTCCGTCCGCGCGTACGTGTCAATGATACGATACGGACAGGAAGTTTGGCCACGTCGTCCAAGCCAAGCGTCCTTCGATTAGTCTTACAACACGGTACCCAAATTGAGGTATGATATAACTCATGAGCATCCTTGGGAGAACTTCCTTATTTCTGGATTGCATTACTTGCCAATACACATCCTCCATCATTCGATTGCAGACATTGCCGATGAAATGGTGGTGAGGGCGATCGAAATGAAATCAGCCTTGAACCTTGCGCCTGGCGCATGGCATACGGCGGGCGCTCGGACTGCCGCGCGGTGTCGTGACAACAATACATTAATTCTACTACGGACAGTTCAAGGTTACTGAGCTTCCTCACATTTTGATAAACCGCCGGAATACCACTATTGATTTATGCGACTACATTAGACAATGCTGCAATATCAACTCGCCTTTGTTTAGTACCTAAGCACAGAAAAGGTGAGGCTCGCAAACTATTCGAGGCGCTGAGTAGATGGAAGGAAGCGTTCACCACACAATTTTTAACATAGGGTTGAATATTGACTTCAACGTCATCAAATTGAACGATCATAAGCTAGGAACGATCAATCAATCATTAATCGTTCCAATACCAGCAAGCACTAACTGGCCTTAGGTTATATTTATGACCTTGGTTTTGAAGACAATAACGAATATGTGCTCTTCGGATAACCGTTAACAGAATAACGTCATATATAGGTAGAATTCAATAAAGCCGTCTGGGTCGATCCAAGGCTGGGTGGCTGGTGGCTGGGGCGCGCTCAAAGGAGGCAGAATAGGACAAATTAATATAGATAACTACACTAGATTTATACTAATAATAGTTGTAGTCGTCTTTCACGCACAGCGTGAAGTCGACTACGAATGTATTATAAGTAAGTGGTACTCAATACCACAGTAAGTACTGGGCAGTTCTGTTGACGTCCTCGCTACATCAAACTCAACGGCAACGGACAAACAAGCAATGTCTCTGCGACTGTGACTTCCTACGAGACATTCTGCATCAATCATTTCCCACGATGACTGATGAGGAAGCACCCTGTTGAAGGTGAATTACCTACATCTGTCAATGAGCTGCAGCTGCAGTAGGAACATGATTATCATTGCGCATTCATCAACGCGCACTCCATCTTGTTCCCGACTAATTAATGCTACCATCACAAAAGCCACATGTTCCATAAACCTGCATTGCCTCAACACAATCGACCGCGACGTGCATAATGTAACAACTATTGTTTAATTTATTATTAAAACGTAGTGTTCCGTGAATATATTATCTATACTAATATTATAAAGAGGAAAGATTTGATTGTTTGTTTGCATTGAATAGGCTCCGAAACTACCGAACCGATTTGAAAAATTATTTCACTGTTGGGAAGCTAGTGAAGCTACACTATCCCCAGGTGGCATAGGCTATATTATATTTTTAAACGCTTTTATTTAGCTTCACTTCGGTGGATCAACGCATCAAATCTTCAATATTATGATCAAAATGCTACTCTATTTACACGGCAATAAGGTTATTAATCGCTTTTATATTTAGCTTCACTTCGGAGGATCAAAGGATCAAATCTTGTAACGTTAATTTGAATGACTTCCCTTTAATGAAAATTGATGAAATTTGGCAGACATGTGTATTTCCGATGACAATACACGAAAATCAAAAAAAAAATTGAAATAAAAGCGTTTAAAAAAAAATTTTTTTTGGATTCAACTTATTTTTTTTACTATTTTTCCCGAAGCGAAGCGAGGGCGATTTCCTAGTATTATAATATATAAATTGGTGTGAAGCATTAAGCCGGTAAATGTAACCGTTATGACACGCAGCAGAACAAAAAGTGGAAGTTTATCAACTTATTATCATATCAGGTGACCCGTCTGCTCGTTTGCTTGCTCAAAGCATAAAAAAAGTATTAAATATACTATTATATATGTAGATCCTAATTGTAATTACTAATTATATTGTGTAATCCAGAATTGTATTTAAGCGTTACTGCGAATTACGAATGAGGTCGTAGACAATCAGACCACACGGGAGGGTCCCTGCGACGCTTAATAATATTTCCAATAAAAGCGTTCGTAGTGTCAACATACTGAAGTGCGCACTCGACTCGTGCACAATCGAGTATATCACACAATTTACACGTCCCAATTTGTTTGATTAAGTCAACATTGGCTGTGTCACAGTGTGTGGCGGCCATTGCATCGAGCCGCAAACCTCACTTCACACTCCGTAAAAATTGAAGCCAGAATCATCCCCAATTAAAAGCGAAAGCTGCAAAATCAAGAAATTCCTTACATGACAAATCACCGTAAAATCTGCCAACTACCAATCGCACGATCTGTCCGTAATAGTTCGTATCCATCTCACATCCATTCATTCTATATCATCTCTAATAATAACCCAATTTATAATCCGTCCTTCAATAGCAACCCTTGACCCCTGCCCATAACCATACCATACCTGACTGAACCAGTCCTGTACGACGCGGCTGATTTGAAATTACATATATGAACTATATCATTTTATATAGTTTTTTGGCAATATGCCTTTCAGCCAAGATTACAACGGATATTGCATAATTAATATCTTTTTTTATCGAAATAGCCGGCAAACGAGCTAACGATCCACCTGATGGTAAATGGCTATCATCGCCCATGGACGTCAGCAACACAAAAGATATCACTGATGCGTTGCCGGCCAAGAAAGAGAGAAGAAAAAGAAAAAAAGAACTGGCTCTCAAGCCTCCAACTGGAACACAACGAGTCGTTTGACGGCTGATTCATGCTCAAGGGTGGTAGCTATCCAGGCGAACCCCATGGAGAAATAATAATAGTAATAATGGTATTAAATAATAATTGAAAATGAAAATGAAAAATGAAAAAATTAAAATCGATGTTAACAAATATAATCTCTCGAGGGGCTCTACCACCAGCGGGTCGATATTAGTCGCCTCTCACGACACCCATCCGGCATAGGATTGGCCCTAGGGTTAGTATTCTAAGCCGCCCCAATACGGCTGAAAATCTATCTTCCGTGTTCCATTGTATTTTTAACTTTACCGATAGCAAAATTGTAAGGACGCCAATGAGAATGGCCCTTACAAGTTGCAGTCCCACACATTGCATCCCGATCCCGAGTCACGGGACCATTGAACGTCTCAAAGCAATAGTGAAGTGATGATGCATCTAGTTTCCGAGAACTCGACGGCACTCGCTTACCGCGATGAGGAAAACATGGCAATACACGTTATCCGAGCTCCATTGTTATTCTAATCAGTAATACTTATAGGCATTAAACACAAGTGGCCCATTAATCTGTCACTCAGTGTTTACGTTCACATTCTTCACAATATTGTTGCTGAATAAAATATGGAAGACATTTCCCATTAACACCAAGTTTTCTCATATATTTTAATCCAAACTCCCTTCCTCTAGGAATTTATTACACATCATTGCTTCCTTTGGGCGGCATAATTTGGACTCAGTCCAAAGTATATAAAATGCAATATCATCAGAAATGTAGCATCATGTAGGCCCTGAGGATAAGAGGAAGGAGTTCTAATTCAATTTGCAAGAAATAACTCAGATGTGATAGAAAATATAAATATCGTGCATAATATTTTTATTATTATTATATTTTTTTAATGTAATTTTTTTTTATTTATTTTTTTTATTTATTCAATGTATTTTTTTAATGTCAATGTATTTTTTTTTTGTAATTTAAGATATATTTTCCTTTTTGACATTTAATTACATTTGGCAAAAGGTTATCCGCTGGTAACTGGGGGATTGACTGTCGTAACTCCCGCACGACACCTTAGGGAGGAAGGACTGGCTGAAAACCAGCGCTACACGGGAGCCCAGCCCCGCGTTAGCAAAAGCTGAGCCAGCTCCTATTGCCATTTATTTTAATTTTAATTACACTGGTCAACAAAAAAACAACTTTTGCAAACCCATGAAAGGAACTCAACTGATTTTAAGAGAACATTAAAAAACATTTACAGTGGTAATAATTTTATGTCTTAGTTAGCTCGGGTTTTTCGTGGATATCAATAAAAAGACTTACAGCTCAGTTAAAACTTTGCTAAATTTTTTAAGGTTAAAAATGTAAAGTTGAACTACTTTTTCTTTTATAATCGAGATCTATAGCTTCTCTTCGAAACGTACAACAATAGTCTGCTAGCATAGCAGGACTCCACTTTCCTTGATAACGCTGTTCCATAACTGCTATATCCTGGTGAAAACGCTTACCGTGCTCATCAATAACGTATCCCATACACTGAGGTAAAAAATTTAAATGTGAGTCTAGAATATGTATTTTGAGGGACATTTTACAACCAATAACGCGCAAATCTTCAATTACATCTTTTTACAAAGTGTTTTTATAGTTCTCAACTCTCACATTTCCGGGAAAATTACAACAAGCACACCATGAGCATAACTCTGAAAGTCGAACTAAGCCAGCTATGAAACGTTTATGTTTGATGAATAGTCACCGCGTACTTCTTGATATAACAAGCCATTATCACCGGGCAAAAACCATGTTGACCAGTGTTATTTTTATGTTCATTTTAACCATAAGTACAACCATGTTTATGTAATTTTATATGGCAATAAACAGATTTTATTATTATTATTATTATAAAAAAGCGACACCTATATAAAATAAAGAACTTTGAATTTGTTTTTGACAAAACAATATGTTGACAAATGACAATCGCAGTAGTTAGAGTAAATTAGCACGGGGACCAAATCAGAAGTTATGTAGTTCATTACGCCGCCGCCGCGCCGCGCCATCCGGTTGGAGCGCGAGTCGCGACATAGCGCAGATGGCGGATAGTGTTAATTTGACTACAATCAAATTGATACTGACTATGAACAATTTTTCAATGTAAAACGATCAATCTAATTCTAAAGTAATCAATCACCGGTTCGCACTGACCACTGACCGGAGGCCGCGCTATATGTGAAAAGTGACAATATCTACTTGTTTGTTTTGTATTCGATTCTTTTTATGACTAGTCATTGTCGGTATTTCCTAGTTTATTGTCCATCAAGTTTTTATCTCGCTATTGACAAAGCCGAAGAGCATAGAGATATAAATATTATGATTACTACATTTTTCGTAACACACGTCTTGGCAGTCTTTGGTTGGCTATGTTGTACCTTATCAGTATGAATATATTTTGCGTCAGGTATGTCTGTAAGACTGTCTTGTTTACACGTCATTACTCGTATCATAAGTACATGGCCTTATTTTCTACTGATAGTTTATGCATTTGGGCCCGAGTTTGGAACCTCCGTATTTGGAACCTCGAGTGGTTCAACTATACTGATGCCAAGTTGCTAATGTAGCATATCTTTGAAACACGCCACATATTACCAGTAATAAACCTATACCTACTGACAGCATGATATAAGTATTGACAGAGAGGCAAAAGTGCTCCTACGGAGGAGCAGCGAGCAAACCGGCAATCAGCGCCGGAACAGAGCCCATTGAGGACCAATTGACAATGAATACGAACATGGGTTTTACTACCGACGACAATCACACTCATACAAATCACGATTGAATTTAAAAAAAGTAAATTATTATGTTAATGTCGTCGTTAAATTATTCCTTAGAAAGGGTTAAATTAATAGAGACGAATAAAGTCTGACATGATGATGATGATAGATGAAAAATTCTGGATTTTTATAACGAGTGAAATATTGTCTGGTCTATGTGAGATATTTATGAAATAGTACAACATTCTCGTGAACGTACAAGTAATACGTACGAAGTGTACGAATATAACTTATGATACTTAACGAATAAAGAGTGACATCACATTTAAATCGCTTATACTGAACCGGAATCGTGCGCTATCACAGCGTTGCAAAAAATTTATTGTGTACGAAGTATACGGCCAAATGTACCTAGTGCCGATCATAAATATAATAAACATGTGACACAAATAACCGTTTGCTTCATACAAAATACAATACATACGAGTGAAGTGCGACAACCCGCGGTGGACCCGTGGTTGACACTCGGTTTATTTAGGGAATGTTATCAGGCGAGGAAGTGAACACACAAAGAAGTTTGCAGAAACGATTCGCAGAAACCACTACTTCATAATATTATGCATGTCATGTTTGGAAGCACGATCACAGCTTGTGATTCACCGTTGGTACTTATTTATTTAATCTTTATTGAACCAAATAAAAGTGGTACAATAGGCGGACTTAATTCTCTAACAGTCAACCTTCAGGATGTGCAGAGAATAGTTGAAGGTGGTACAATAACCATAGAGAAAAATAAATTTATATATAAATTTATAATATTGACGAATATAGGGGAAATTATAAAAAGAGACAATGATACATATTGACAGAGAAAAATAATGCTGAAAAGTGAAACAAGATAAATATATAAATACTTACATTAATAACATCAAGATAGAAAGATTACATAAGATGATTTTAATAAGAGAGTTGCTTTAAAAAGAGAGCATGAACATTTTTTTTTTGAAAGAGAATTTAGAGTACAATTGTCTAACATCCTAGGGAAGAGAGTTCCAAAGCCGAATAGCTTGGAATGTAAAAGAATTGGAAATAAAACAGGTGCGATGAGAGGGAAAAGCAAGAGTTAGGGAATCAGAGGAACGAAGGTTTAGCTCATGGGCGTCACCGAGATACTGAAATTTACTTTCAAGATAGTAGGGAGCTACAGGATTAAAAAGAACTGAGAAGAGATAGTTAAGACTATGAGATTGTCTACGTTCACGAATAGGAAGCCATTTGAGTTGGTAACGATAGGATGATAAGTGATCAAATTTACGTAGGCAGAAAATAAAGCGGATTGAGTAATTGATAAGGCGCTCCAGTTTATTGAGTAGCACACACCACCATAATCTATGATAGGAAATACTAGAGTTTGAATCAAGTACATTTTTGTTGAAATAGGTAGAAAGTTCCTGTGGCGATTTAGTGAACGCAACACCGCAAAGACCGACCTACTAACCTCATTTATCTGAACGGCCCAACTGAAAGTGGAAACTGAGTGGAAAGTGGGGTTGACAGCGATGCCAAATCTCTGTAACCAGGACTCAATTTTGGTATTATCTTCATTATATTGGTATCACTCACCAGGTTATCGTATAGGTGATGTAACTTAAATTAAAAAAAAACAGTAGTGATAGTAGCTCAGGCCTATTTAACCCCCCGGCCGATATAACTGATTGCACGATGATTAAAGACATGCAAAACAAGAGTGTAATTTATTATAAAATAAATAAACGATACCTACAAAATTGTTTTATTTTTCGCCTGGTGACAGACACATCATATTTAGTCGTGTGGCTTGCTATCGTTTGCTGAACCCTCGCCACCTCGCTACCGGCGGCGCGGCAGTCGCAGACAGATACAGTGCAATCATTTCATACAACTATTCCATCAGTGCTATCACCCTGGACAGGTCACGTGACGCGGGCTGCGGGCTGCGGGCCGCGTGCCAACTGTCACAAAGGTTTTTACAACCGGTGCGGTGGTCTGACCTCGGTGAAGATAATTTTAGTAATCACTACTCCAGTTCACAATCATTTATAGACGTTTGCGTTCATCGACACTTCCCACTGCTCGTGGTGCACTCTGTGGACATTGAACCGGTGAATCGGACAATAGATGGGAATGGCTAAGTCCCTGTTGTCAAGGATCACCAGAGTCCGTTAATTTAAACGGTACTCCTGCATGGTAGTAGGGTTTAATAACTTCCCAGACATCATAAATAGGGTTTGAGTTGTCTGCTACCAAGAGTGGGTTTAGGGGCAACCGTGATTGTTTTTCACATGTTTTGGTTGCAGGCTCTGATATCCAGTAAAACCTAATATTGAACAACGCATCGGCTTTAGTACTCGTTAATCGAGATACCTAAGATACATAAATAACGTGCCTTTTTAATTTAACTATGATGAATCAGTCCAACTGATGCACTCGATCGGTTAAATAAATAAATAAATAACGCTTCACACTCACAGCCCCACACTAGGATTCCCTGTGTCGTGGGTGCCATGGACAACACACAAGACAAGGACATTCACACCCAGACCGAGAACAGAAATTCAAACTCATCGTTCAAATTTCCGCCTCGCTGGGAATCGAACCCAGGAGCCTTGGCGCGGCGATCCGACATGGTAACCATTGCGCCACGCGGGTCGTCAGGCGAAATCACTGCGAAGTAAAGTTACCACTCGTAGATAAGACGTCTTTATAAAAGTGAAACCGTGAAAGAAACCGTATACAATAATGTAATGCGATTAAATATCATTGGGCGTGTCTATCAAACATTACTAAGATCATTGATTATTGCTGAACGTTAGTAGTTGGCATCAACCACACCTGCCTTATCTATATTTAGAATCCATGATATTAGTACCCAACGTTATGTTGGCTGTGCAAGTCTCAAACCCAGCTCCCAGGTGTATGTTAGCTGCTAACATCTTGCTCTGTACAGTCACTATACTCCCTCTCACATATTATTATGTATAAAAGAGCAAAAAGTAGCTAATGAATGACACAGCATAATTTAACGCAATCGATATTGAATATCGAGTCGCGCAACACGCTGACCGAGCTCTTTATAAGATTACTTTATGTAATGTTAACCATTGGTGATTATCGAGTACCGACTACCGACACGCTGTCAACACATTGATACAAAACGGATATTACTTACAGATGTGGAATCTGCTTCGAAAAAGAGCTAAAATAATTGAAACAATTCGTTTTTATTAACCAGAGCATAACTGGTTTCTTCTTGGACTTCTTGTACAAAGGTTATACTTTTCATATTGAGTACGTGTACCTAAAGTGTGGTGAATTTGTAAATGATCTTTTGAGCCACAAACCATTTAGTTTAGCCGAAAACAGAGACAATGTCATTGAAATACACATGCAGTAAACTAAACATCAGATTTGTTATCATCAGATAAGGTAAAAATAAATCATTCAAACAGAAAACAATCCTCGAGAATCGTTAATTTAAAGCTAAGATTGTAGCAAATCAAGGCAATGTGAAAAATCTAACAATTAGGTACCTACTATCTAACATAAAATATTGATATCGTTAACCCTTTCATGAGTCCTTTTCACATGTGAAACCCAATTAAAATGTATGACCTTACTGGAGTTTAATTTAAAATAGTAGCAATTATGGACACAACCTTCTCCATGGCTTCTCCGAGATGTTCTCAAATCTATGTCAAGTCAATCAGTTCCCGGCAGAATGCTTAAGGTTTACGAGTGTGTTGGGTGACCTACAAACTATGTACAATACATAAGTAAACCTGATGATATACGTACCCTCAGCGGGATTTGATACAGCGTCGTGCACCAGCGACGCTATGCAGCCGGAGAGACCTGCAACAACACATTGCTATTGTACCCAGGGTCCCAGGGGCAGAGAGATACTGGACCTGGCTACGTCGGTTACGTTATTATTGGATTCATAGTTGCCGAAACTTTGAAAAAGAACATATAATATTTTACGCCGTTATCGTTTGCTTAGCTCTGATCGTATTATTTGTATCTAAAGTCAACAGGTTGGCAAAGTAATTGTTGATATTGAAGGATCTCGCACACAAACAATAATGAATAATAATACCGTGTGTGATGTGCTCGTGGCGATGCCTGGTGAGGTGGGACAGCGTGTGCTTGCTCTGCTCGTACGCGGCGAAGAAGCACGCGTGCGCCGGCCCCGCGCCCAGCACCACCGCCGACATGCCGCGGACGGGCCTGCAACAAACATACAAACATCACATCGTACCGCATGTCGTTGGCCAAACATAGTAGCCAACTAGCCTCTGGACACAATGCACATCCAGAGCATGGGCCACATGCACCAACTTACAAACATACAAAGCGGCCAAACCTCAGCAGTGTTCTATTAGACATAACAACTGTACTTTTTTATGTAAATAGCTGGCAAACGACATACGAGCCATCCGATGGTGAGAGGCCACTGCCGTTCGAGGACTCGGACTCGGGGGTTGGCCGAAGGGAGACCACGTCACGGTGAAGTAATATAACTTTACCGTGACCACGTGGTCGTACGAGCAGTCAAGGTCTCGAGAGCTGCAAGTCCTTGGGCGCCATAGTATAAGACGTAGTAAAGTATCGTCCCACGTGCACAGTTCGTGAACCAGCTAATAGTGTAAGTATCTAATCATCCTTGAATTCCTTGATAATCATGAAGCGCACTTGTGTAGAGAGCGCGTTTATTATGATGGTAACTTTGAATTTCAGTGTAACTTTAAACACAACATTTCCCGTCCTGTATCTTCGTGAAGCTGAAAAGGCTGAAAGAGCTAACAGCCATCTGTTCATTCGAAAAAAAATGTAGCTTGGTTTTAAGAAAAATAATGCCGTGCAATAATATAATCATGTCATGATTATCATGCTTGATTAGATGACTTAAAACAGAAACAGGACTCAAATAAACACTGAAATTAAAAGTTACTACGGTACCTAGAAAGATTTTTATGAAACACTGTGTTGTCGCCAGACCGTAAGAAAATCCTGTCCTAATATCCCTTGGTATATGACAACAAAAGTTTCGATAGCCATATAATTCTCGATGTAATCATCCTTGATATAGTTGCATGGATGATTTATTATGCATATTAAATATTAGCGCGTGTTACAACGTCACAACACATCAAAACAATGGAGCAGCATATTGTGTTTGATGACGCTCGTCATTTGTTCGAGCGAGCGACACCGAGCACACAGCCGGCCAATGGCGCCTCGCCCCGCCCACACCAAGCACTCTTGAGTTCCTCCTCACGAGGTGTGAGCGATGTGTTGTGTACCGCACCCCGCACCACACGCCTAGAGACTGCTCACTGCTGTGCTGGTGCCGCAGCCGCCGCGAGGTAACGTTAGTTTCTTTTCTTGCGCAACGTGATAACACATGCTTTTTTCTCTGTATAGATACCAGCAAGCGAGCAGACGTACCAACGTCTATGAAATAAACACTGGATAGCACAAATGTAACGTTAATGACGTCACACTTCACAGTCCTATATCACGCGACGAATTTCCAACTATACACATACGAGTACGAGTACCCATCACAACCAAAAGGAGTTAAAAAGTAAACTAATTCTGATCAATTACAAGAACGCGGAGATTAAGGGTACAGAACCGTTCCACAGGGAACTAAAACATCTACGCCCTAGCATTGCCTCCTCCATCGTTCAGCGTAGTCCACCGCAAGACTAGAAGCTTCAGTTTGGTCACTACACCGGACGAAGCCACTCTGCAGTTTTATCTCAATTACAGATATTTCAGTCCTTAAGAGCAATATCTGACCCACAAAAAGTGGATTATGGGACTATATCCAGTTCTATTTTAAGTTTTTTGCTGCACATTAAGATATCTACAAGCTGCACCTTCCTCGGAATCTAATAAATCTTAATATAGGGGCGATAAAGAGATCTGATAAAATTGGATTTTCGATAGTAAATAACAGTAGTGACAAAAAATACAGTCGAATTGAGAACCTCCTCCTTTTGAGAAGTCGATTAAAAATCGGATCAATCAATAACTAAAAGATAGAAAATGTTAATTTGTTGGCATCCTGGCGAGGCGAAATCTGAATTATGAGTTTGAATTTCTCTTCTCGGTGTGGGTGTCTTCTCGACCAGGGCGCGCCACGGATCGGGGAAGATCTTTCCCCACCAGCGGTAGTAGCGGCGGTGCTGGCGGAGAAAACTGCCTGGAAAGCTGTGGTCTCCTTCTACGAAACCGTCATGGTAAAGAAGAAGTCCGCCGAGCGGGATCAGGAGAGGGCCAATCCTTCTCGTAGAGGGCAACGGCGATAAGCGGATTTAATGGGAATGTCAGTACGCAGTGGAAGCACCGGTGCGTTCATGAGAGATCCTGGAGCCTCACCATATGCAGCAGATGGCTGACGAGGAGATTTTAGTAGATAAAAATGCTACATAACCCGCAACCTGGGGTTCGGGTGTCTTGTCGTAGATTTCCCCCTCAAAAAAAACAAAAAAGGTTTCGGGGTACCATGGACAACACACACCCACACCGAGACGAGAAATTCAAAAACTGGGGCACCCCGACACCTACGGAATTCTAGTGTGAGGCTATTATAATCTTAGTGTGTTGCCTTATTTCTTTATTTACACTGTCTAAAATAAGGTTAATAAGGTGCAGTGAGCACGGCCGCGGCGCACGGCAAGCACGAAAACACGCTCCGGTCCGGAAGCCGCCAATGTCGCGGGGAAACTCCCGCACTGCGAGCTACATCCGTCGGCGCATACTGCATACTGCACTCACTCTACTCTCTGCACAGTGCACACTGTTGCACGCTGCTTCCAAACCATCCATCTATCGCCCTCTGCAGCGTATCTCTGCATGTGTTTCGTATACATACGTATATTACCGGCAATTTTTGTATTTTTTAGTATTGATGCATTCCCAATTGGGCAGACGTCAACATGCATCGATAAAATGTCTAAATGCGCCAAATAGACCCTATCGCATAGTTCGCGTATTCCGCGATTGATGAAATATAATCTGTGATTCTGTGAATATTAGACATCTCCCACTCGGTAACAGCTTCCGCGCCGCAGCAGATGGTCGGAGTAGAGCAGGAGGTCAGCGGTTACTAGACGGTTGATCGCTGTAGGGCAGTAGGGCGACTAGGGCGAGGTGGCACTTGTCGACACGACGCGACGCGCTGTCTGATAACTGATAACACCACAGAGTAGATAAATAGAACTACAATATCACTATCAAACGGTAGCACATAGGAATCTCACCTGTATCGCTCATGCAACAAGGTCGATCCGTGCCACGTGTCACACGGTGAGGCATTACATATAAAATAATTGTTCCTCGATAACGTTTGTAAATAAGGAAAACGTAGTCCTATATTTATAATTTATAACATGTAAGCGTTGTAGTACAGTTTGTTTTCTTAATTTGTTTTGTTAATTCAACAATAAATCGAGAAGTGTTTATATGACTGGATTAAAATTGGGCAGCGTGAACGGCGATGAATGGCGAATATTGTTGCGATAACAACGATACGACCGCGGCGGGGCGGCGGGGTGGCGGGGTGGTAGCGACAGGAGGGTGGTGGGGGGGGGGGTCGACCTGAGGTCAGATAAGGTTTACGCACTGATAAGATACAACAGTGTGTCAGTATCAATGGGCCTATAGGTCATCGCCAAACAGGTGAAAAGAACTAAAGAATGTCCTGCATTCTTGTAGACATACGTATATTTATTTGGCTCAGTTTTCGGGGACCGTACCATAAACAATTTATCACGTTTCGTTTACGATGACGTTTTCAAATGTCATCGTAAACGAAATGTAAGGCAATAATCCCGAAAACTATGAAACATAACAACGCGATGTTTACAATAGTAAGAGAAGCTCGCGCACGCGGTTCGATGAGTAAGTTTCCATAGTTTTTTTATTCGCATTACTAAATCAAGTGTACAATTTATAATTTACATACGTAGCTAATGGCCACTGATCGGCGCTGGCAAAAATCGATTTCACGTCGGCGTCGGCGGCGGCGGCGGCGGCTCGCGTGACATTGCTGCTATATAATTCAATGCTTGCACGGCTGTTACAACGAATATGTTTCAAATACGAGGGGCGGCTGAAAAGTTCTGAGCCTAAGGTACTTGCAGTGGTACTATTTACTCATCCGGTGGGTCACTACTTGAACGACATCTGACCACTATATAAGCGAAGTTTCACGTCATTAGCTTCATTACGCTTTGAGTAATTAAACCATGAACATCACCATGTCTGAGTCATCGCTGCACTTAACGAAGTTTGAGTATCGCGCCGTCATTAAATTCCTCGTAAAAAAGGGAAAACAGCAAAAGAAATTTTCGAAAAAACTTCTAGTGTATACTGGGAACCTGGACCGTCGTCAGCCACGGTTAAACGATGGACACGCCTATTCCAACAAGGCAGAGAGACTCTGGAAGATGACCCCCGCTCGGGTCAGCCGAACGCCGCAGTCACTGATGAAAACATCAAAAAAGTAATAAAAATTGTACTGGACGATCGCCGAATAAAATTGTGGCAGATAGCAGGAGAGCTGGGCGTCAGTAAGAAACGAGTTGGAGACATTATGCACAATCATTTGCATATGAATAAAGTCAGTGCGCGTTGAGTGCCAAAAATGCTCACGCCACTTGACAAGCAGCGGCGCGTTGAAACTTCCGAAGAATTTTTAGACTTGTGCAAGGATAATTTGGAAGAAATTTTAACTCGTATTGTCACCGTTGATGAAACGTGAATCCGACTATATGATCCAGAATCAAAACAGGAGTCAATACAGTGATTGAGAAGGGGAAGAGCCGCCGAAGAAGATCAAGGTGGAAAAATCAGCTTCCAAACTCATGGCCACCATTTTTTGGGATTGCGAAGGAGTTTTGCTCATAGATTACCTTCCAAAAAAAAACTATAATGAATGCGGAGTATTATGCTGGGCTTTTAAAAAAAGTTCGCGAAGCCATTGTCGAAAAAAGAAGAGGCAAAATCAACCAAGGAATTTTGTATTTGCAAGACAACGCGCCGGTTCACACGGCGCGCATTGCGAGGCAAGCCTTGCGAGAAACTGGCTTCAATGAAGTGAACCACCCTTCCTATAGTCCAGATCTGTCGCCTAGCGATTATTTTTTAGTTAAAAATTTGAAAAAAGACCTACGGGGACGAAGATTTGGGGATGATGAAGAGATGAAGGCGGCCGTTAATGAACATTTTCTAGCCAAAGACGCGGGTTAGTTTTTATAAGGGATACAAGCCCTCTATAAAAGATGTCAAAGGTGCATTGAAGTCCAGGGGGACTATATTGAAAAATAAGTTTTATTTAGATTTTTATCTAGACTTTTAATGCCCTAGGCTCAGAACTTTTCAGCCGCCCCTCGTAGTTCATCGCTCAGCGCAACTATTTTAATAACCCCGCTTTCTACTTTATTTGTATAATAAATGTTTGATTTCACCATGAACGCCTCATTAAAGTTGAACATAATATGTAAACAAACGACTGCCCTTACGAATGAATGTTATGGTATGGTAGTATAGTGACCGATTTTGATATCAATATGTCGCCAGAACTATGACGATCTTGCCACATACGACTTTCAAATGTGATATCCTATATTTTGTATCTAATGCAGCTTTTAAGTAAGTAATCGATCAAAGTTCTTTCAAACACGTTAAAGATTAGGCGAGGGTGCATATTATCTCGGGTGTTGTAAAATTATGTCGAAGAGAAATCCCATGAAGGATCAAAAGCTATAAAAATGATACGCAACTAAAGTCTAAAAATATTTCAGTTAGATTAAGTAGTTTACGTCGCTAATTTTGTTTACTTGAATAAAGGAATCCCGCTAAGCGGGGTTCCGTTGACATCTGTGACGTAGTCACGTTATTGGAACGAAGTTCCTTATCGCGCGTTGTGAAAGGGGGCTAGACGGAAAATTACGACACTTTTTGATTCTTACGAATGACGACACTTTTTTTGAAGTGATTCAGAGCGTTTTACATAGATGGTGCTGTACAACAAAACAATACTTAAATCGAAAGGAACTTCGTTTCATCCGGGTGTCCCTTGACACCTCTCATGTTTTTTTTATAATTATAATGTTACTGTATAATAACCGAATTGCCAGCTAAAAAAAAAATATTTCATCTTTTACCAAAGCAGTTTAAGGAATTGACCACAACAATAACCTGTTTAATTATACAAACCAATTGCCCCACACCAAATTAATGTCGTCAAAGATCCAAAGAGTTTTAGGTAACTTACTACGCCCTCTGATATTTCAGCAGTGCGCTCGTTAGTCGCGTGGAGATCGGCGAGCGGTGCGGCCGCGGCATGCGCCGGTACATCTTTACTAATTAACTAGCTGTGCCCCGCAGTGTTACCCGTGTTAATTTGTGAAAAAATAACTACTAAAATATATAATGTTATATAGCCTACAGCCTTCCTCGGTAAATGGACTATCAAACACAAGAATTTTTCAATTCGACCAGTACTTAGTTCCTGAGATTAGCGCGTTCAACCAAACAAACAAACTCTTCAGCTTTATAATACTAGTATACTTAGTCTGGCCATATATTATTATACTGTTACAATTAAAAATAAAAAAAATATTACATTTGAATTTTGAATCTATCATTTTTATATGATTGTTCATTGAGTTTTCTCATTTTGGCGCAAATACATTGTACAATATTTTACGATATTAAAATGCATTGGGGCGATAAAGAAAACCGAATCGCTGTAATTGCATTACACAAAGTAGGCTATGGAGCCAAATGCAATTTTTAAAACTCTCCATACGCTTGGTATTAGTAAAATGTTTGTGTACCGGGCTATTAATAGTTACAATGAAACCTCCGCTGTTTGTGACAGAAAAATATCTGACCGTCCACGTAGTGTTCGTACGAAAAAGGTGGTCAGCAGTAAGGGATAGAATTCGAAGAAATCCTGTCCGAAAGCAAAAGATTTTATCTCGGGAGATGAAGATAGCACCTAGAACCATGTCGCGTATTTTAAAAGATGACTTAGAACTTGCAGCCTATAAGAGACGTAATGGTCATATCTTAACTGATAATTTAAAAAAGAATAGGGTGGTAAAATCTAAACAACTACTGAAGCGGTACGCAAAGGAAGGTCAAAGAAAAATTTTGTTTACGGATGAGAATATTTTTACAATTGAGCAACATTTTAAGAAACAAAATGACCGTATTTATGCTCAAAGCTCTAAGGAAGCTTCCCAATTAGTCGACAGAGTGCAACGTGGGCACTATCCGACTTCAGTGATGGTTTGGTGGGGTATTAACTATGAAGGAGTGACAGCCATACTTTTGTGAAAAAGGTATCAAAACATCGGCACAAGTGTATCAAGATACCATTCTTGACAAGGTAGTGAAGCCCCTTAACAACACCATGTTCAATAACCAAGAATGATCCTTCCAGCAAGACTCGGCGCCGGGTCATAAAGCTCGGCCTACGCAGTCTTGGTTGGAAATGAACGTTTCGGACTTCATCAGAGCTGAAGACTGGCCGTCGTCTAGTCCCGATCTTAATCAGCTGGATTATGATTTATGGTCAGTTTAAGAGAGTACGGCATGTTCTAAACGCTATGATAATTTGGAGTCCCTAGAAAAATCCGTACGATTGGCAGTGAAGAATTTTCCCATGGAAAGAGTGCGTGCTTCTATTGATAACTGGCCTCAAAGTTTAAAGGACTGTATTGCAGCCAATGGAGACCACTTCGAATAAGCTTTTTATATTTTAAATTGTTTTATATTGGTATATTAAACTAACACAAAAGTAATAAAAGTTATTTGCAATAGAATTTTTTTTGCTTTGTTTCAGTATTTATGGCAAGACTAGGTAGATTCTAACTGCAATTTCAAACTCAATGCAATAGTTTGTTGTTACTTAAATACGATGCGACTTAACATAAGTAGGTAGATTATTGTTTATTCTACTTTGACCGTTAGCAAAATATCTTCGTTGCTTTGAAATACATCACACAATGCAATAACAAAAATAGATCGCGTGCGCAGTATTGGATCGCCGTTGACACAGTTTGCGAACCTGACAGACCGACCGATCGGTCGACTGACAGTAATGCGTCTGCTGCTTGTCTAAGTCTGTACCGAAGTACTGGTTCAGGTAACCCAAGTACGAGGTAAGTCGCTACGTAAGAGGAGTTCCTGCTGCAAGACTTCAAGAGCCTCGTGTGGCTCCGTTCCTTTGATTCACACAAAAATCGACGAAGCTGGAAGCGACCCGAAACACTATTATTTAAAGCTCGAAGTCGAAGTACTTTATAACCAACAAAATAGTACGGGATCTTTATCTTTAGATTATATAAATACTAAAATAAGATGCGAAATAACCGCAAACGCTCTGCCTGACTAAAGGTTCCACCCCTGGCAATCATAAAGACATGAAAGATAGAGAATATTATAATAACCCTTAAATTATCTTTTAATAGCTGTAGACGACGTAGTATTACATTATAGAGACGAGGGCGAAGCGGCGGGCGCCATGTGGGGAACTCCCTTTGATTCAATATAAATAATACAACATTGTCATTATTGTCATCACTCATCATTGTTAGTTTTACAAGGCACGTGCGTCGTGCGTCGTGCCGCCGCCGCATTGCGGTCTACGCGCACATGCAATTTGATACTTCTGATATAATAATAAAACATAGGTTTTCCCTGTTTACATTTAACTCTGCGAAGATCCGCCTGTCAACAAGAAAAAGCACAGGGCGAGGACGAAACAACGTAAGGAATCCGAATAGAAGAGGTTGAAGGGAAACAACGAATTAAAGAATGAAGTAACCACAGATATGAACGTGACATCCAATAACAATATCAATAAAAATTAAATACCAGCTACTCAAAAAAAGATGAGTCTGAGATGCGCAGGAATCAAGCGATCCGTTGTCCTGTATGGCGCATTTTTCTCCACCAGTAAGGGAACATACCAAAACCACGTGCCTCCTTTAGGGGGGGAGGGGGGGTATAAAAGGTATTGAAAACCGTATTTATCAATTACCACGTGAAAACTAGGGGGGAGGGGGGGGGGGTCTTCTCATATACTACGGATGGCCACGAAGGGGGGGGGAGGGGGGTAAACAGTCAGAAAAAATGGGTTACGTGGTTTTGGTATGTTCCCTAATAGGCGAACGCTTCATGGCTGTAGTCTCCTTCTGGAAAGCCGTAATAGTTTAAGAGAGAAGGCCGATCCTCATGAAGACGGATCAAGGGACGGTGTATGGAGTTGTTCTCGTTCATCCAGAAATTGAGGATCACAGAATTGGAGGAGAACAAAGGGCACCCGAAAAGGTCTTGAGACGGGCCCATTTATTATCGCGCAGGAGAAGCACCGAAGCCTTTTGTGCCAGGTTGATATCGAGGGTGTTTTAGTTAATAAAATCCTACATAATTCGCTGGGTATCTTCCGAAAATTTCCATTTCGCACAAAAAAACACTAATGTAAACAGTAACCAGGTTATTTTCCATTAGTTATTTATTATAATTCATTTATCTATACTAATATTATAAAGCTGAAGAGTTATGTTTATTTTTTTATTTGGTTGAACGCGGTTTAAGTTTAATACATAGTTGTTAACAAAAAATAATTTTAACATTTTTTTGGAAAATTATCCCATCAAGGGTTAATATAATAGGGGATGGCACTCAGTACGCAACTTCCTAATTTTTTAAATTAAAAACATGTAAATTGATATATTATTTAGCTCAAGATTAGAAACAAAATTTAACGTAATACGCCTTTTTTGGAAAATCAGCCCCAGAGTCAATTAAGAGGGGTGCAAGTTAGTTGGCAACTTAGTTTTGAAAGGTGAGTATGTAAGCTTATAGTTAGGGGGAGGGGGAGGGGAGGAGAGAGATAAGAGAGTGAGAGGGTGAAGGAGCGGGAGCGGGGGAGGGAGGGGGCGGGAGAGCGAGACGGAGAGGGAGAGGGAATTTAATGGTCTCTTGATTTGATTTACCAGAACTACGAGTATAAAAGTTAAAGTAACAAAGTACATTCACAGATTGTTAGGCGATACGAAGTTCGCCGAGACAGCTAGTCAATGATATAATTAATGAAGTTTAATGTTATGCAGTCGGATATTAAATGATTTGAAAAACTAGATAACTTAATTGAGAAACAACATCACTTTAACTAATATTGGTATCAGCATTTAGCTTTTAAGTGGTCGGTAAATAAGTAAGTTTAATCGAATCAGGTGCTTCAATTCCGAGCGACCTCGCCTTCCATATTGATTAAATTATATTAATAAGTAACATAATGGGATGTGCACATAGATAAAACATTTTTTTACATTAAATAAATTAGTGCTCGACAACAATCCCACCTGATGGTAAGTGGCGATGAAGTCTAAGATGGTGAACGCACTAACTTAAATGCCTATTCACTGTTCTCTTGAAGACACCTACATTGTAGGTGGACGGGAATACCCACGCAGGCAAGCTTTTCCAGTCCTACGCGGCACTATGAAAGAGGAGGCGTATCGCGTCGTTTGCAGCGGTGGGATATTCATGACGTATAGACTATGGATGGATGCTTGCCGTATGACGGTTTGTTCGATGGAGGAACGGGGAGGGGGGAATTAATTTCAATAGTTACATTAATAGTTATATTGTTATAATTGTAATATTATAAAACAACGGTGTTGACATTGATCAAGTGATTACCGAGCACCGAGCACCGAGCGCGCAGTGCTACGGCCGCGCCACCGCGCCGATAACACTGCTTGTACAGCAGCAGACTATCTTCAGCAAACATTTCACAATCAGTACCGCGTGACGCGCCAACATCTGATGATCTGACGATATCAATCTGGTGCGGCGGCGCGGCGCTAACTAAAAGTAGTTAAAACTCGATAGCGATACACTACACGTGGCAGAAGCACTCGCTTTGAGTCAACATCATAACACTTAACACCTACAAGTATCTAATGATTTTCAATAACACGGTATTATTATATGTATTAATATACATTAAACTATACTTACTAACCAGTACGCAATAAAGTAATCGGGCCGTTTAAAATCAATATGATCTCCTCAGTCTCATCTTTGAAATGATCATCCGATTTGTAAAAGCCTATCATCATTGGAATGGATCTGACTATTCGTGTACCATTCAATTTTGTCATGTTTGAAACAAATCGATTGATTTATTTTTCGTTATCAATCACGTCTTCAGATAGCTAGAGCTACGTAGCCAACCCACCGCCATTTCCAATTGCGATATATGTATGTAGTAATGTATGATGTAAACGTCAGTAATCCATCATCGTATCGACTCTATCTCTAGGTTCTATTTATAATATTGTAGGTTTGACAAATCAGTATATATTGTGACAGGTCGGTGCGCGATGGCTTGCGTAGTGTTATTGAAATACGATACGAAACGGTACCCCTGTACTGACAATAAGCAGATGGACTGAACAAAATTGAATATCGATTATACTCGTACATACACTCGTATTAGCATAATTAAGTGAAATTAAAATGTGTGAATGACAAGAAGAGCGCAAAAACCTGTTACTTCAAATGAGAATTATTATTTCAAATTAAATAAATGTAATTCGAAAACTATGCTACGGCATCGTCTAACAACGAGATTTGAGAGCGCATAATAACAACGTAACAAAATGAGCACAAACACGGTAGACAAGTGATAGTAACTATCATCATATCAAAAAGTTAAAAGTCAAAATATTTTATTCATATAGGTATCACTAATACGCTTATGCACATCATTTTTTGGCTTTTCGGAAGGTGCTTTGTCATGGAGGAGAAGAATCATCAGGTGTCTCCGAGACACCGCACATTGCCTACGGCTTCAGCACGTCGGGTGGTTCATTACAATGCATCTGCCTCAGTAACTGTTATCCTCACTGTAGACACATCAACCAAAAGGGCAGCGGAATAGCAATAATGCACACCCATAACATAATTGGCTTCTCCAATTCTTTCTCAATCGGCAATGCTCTTACCACTTTTACGCTGACGATCTTCAGATTTATACACAAGCTGATACATGTTCGCTTAATAACGCCATTAGCCAAATCAATGAAAATTTACACCGTATAGCTACTTGGTCTTGTGATTTTGGCATCAAGGTCAATCCAGCCAAATGCCAATGCATAATTGTAGGCAGTGACCGTCAACTAGCCAAAGTGGATTTAAGTCTTGTTACGCCGGTCACGTTTGAGAATTCAGTTATACCCTTTTCAGCTTCGGTCAAAAATCTAGGCTTGTTTCTTGACCGCAATTTCAGTTGGGCAACGCATATCCGTGAAATTTGTAAATCAGTCACTATGAAGCTCTGTTTCCTTAATAGGCTCAGAAATTTCCTTCCGACCAAGACGAAGATAAATCTGGTGCATACTCTTATCTTCCCCATAATTGATTATGGTGATGTGTGTACCACTGATCTCAATGAAGATCTTCTTAATAAACTCGATCGCCTCATCAACAATTGCATCCGCTTTATATTTTGTCTTCGTAAGTTTGACCATGTGTCCTCTTTTCGACGTCAGCTTCACTGGCTTCCTATTCGCAAACGAAGACAAAGCAGGATTCTCCTAACTCTTTTCACCATTTTACATGATGCATTCTCGCCCTCCTATCTTAGCCGTAAGTTTCTTTTTCTGAAGGATACACATGAAAGGGACTTACGCTCTTCTGAGACTTTGACTCTCTCTATTCCTTCTCATCACTCCGGTTTCCGTTCCCAATCTTTTACTGTACAAGCTGTACGACTTTGGAATGAAATTCCTCACGACATCAGAAAACAAGTAACTAAGTATAGTTTTAAGAAAAGGCTACTGGCACACTTTGTAGGTTTAGATAATAGGTAAGCCTGGGTAAAGTGAATTTTGTCATCTATGTATGTATATATTGGTTATCCTATTTTATAATATAATATATGTATTTTTTTATATTTATGTATATATTATATATATCATAAGTATGAATATATGTATGAATATATTTATAGTTATTATTATATATATTATGTAATGTATGTTATTATTATATATTATGTATATTATGTATTGCACTTGTTAATTTCTTTAATTTTTTTTTTAATCCTTTATCAAATATACCGCCATCGTTGTTTTACTACTGTCCGAAGGTTGACTGGCAGAGAATGCTTTTAGCATTAAGTCCGCCTTTGTTTCTGTACTTTTTGTATGGTACATAAAGAAATAAATAAATAAATGCTTGTGTGACGACCCCGGTGCCGCGGTGCCGCGGTGTTACCGATGTCCATTTGCGAGGGATGACGATTAGGGTGAAAGCACATTTATCGGCATCATAAGCGCTGTCAGCACCGCATTTGTATGAAATCATATGAGAGCCCGATGCGGATGACATATGCCTGACAGCGCTTACGATGCCGATAAATATGCGTTCACCATTAGTTGGCAATTGATAAAAATATGGAATAGAGAGCCGAGTAATGTGGTTTAAGTTACTACACATGTAGATGGTATCAGTGGACGGTAGCACCGTTGCCGGCGGCAGGTGGAGGCGGGTCGACGGTCACTCGCGCTCACGTTCACTGATAACGATAACACGGATTACGGCGAAAAAGCGAGTTGCGTCATCAGAGGGTATCCCCGCATTCCCCGCTCAGCCCACATGTAGACACAGCCCACTGGCTGAGATCGCGACTAGAAAATAATTAAGCCATATACTACAATAAAAAAAATTACTGTTTAACGCGGATTTCCTGTCTTCTCAATACGCCTCAGATTTAATGTAAATGGGAATACTTTAGAAGCAGTGATAGCCTAGTGGTTAGAACGTTGGTCTCCCGAACGCGGGGGCCCGGGTTCAAATCCTGGCACGCACCTCTAATTTTCAAATATTATGTGCGTATTACAAGTTAATTATCACTTGCTTCGGTGAAGGAAAACATCGTGAAGAAACCTGCATACCTGAGAGTTCTCCATAATGTTCTCAAAGGTGTGTGAAGTCAATCAATACTTGGCCAATACTGGCAATACAGTCAATCCGTACTTGGCCAGCGTGATAGACTATGGCCTGTACCCCTCACATTGTGAGAGGAGACCCCGAGCCCAGCAGTGGGACAATTATGGGTTGTTGCTTTGCTTTTTTTTTGGGAATACTTTTCTTCAAATAAAAGAAAAGGTTCTCCCGTCCAGCGCTCCATCTAAACACCAGTACGTTTAGTAGTTCAATAGCGAATTAATTATGTAAATCGAGCTAACATACTAACATCGTACGTAACAATAGAAATTATGTGACGTTGACATACGACATTGACATTCCACTATTAACATACATGTCTGGCATTCATTATGCATCGCTGCCGTTATAATGCCATTGACTACAGCTATTGTTACACGATTGCTGTTGATTTTTTTAAGTAACGAGCCTACAAACCAGTAAACGAGTAACCTATGGCACCTCGATTTGAATCATTCGGTCTGTGCACCGGTCTCAATAATATCGTCATCTTCGACCACACATTGTAACTAGGACATTCATGAGTTCGTGTTTCTTCTTATTTATTTATTTATTTAATGATTTATGCAGACCATACAATTTTAAAAAGAAAAACTTAAAATTAGAGACATTCGTACAGACCTTCTTACCGTGAAAAATTCTTACGAAGATTCAACATAATATTAGATTCTTGTTGCAAGAAGTTAGCAGCAATTCAGTAAGGTAAAATTTGTTATCATAAATGTGTTGTGTACTGCGGTGCTTTAAAACCATAGAGTCCTTTTTTACTTGTTCACTGCCCCTCGGTACTGATATATTCGTTTTTGCCGAAACCGCAATGAAAGTTTCTAAACCATACTTATGATGTCAATTAGTCGACAATGTTCCGGATTCAGGCAATAGCCTTCTCTGGCTGTAACCTAACTCGACCACAATACACCACACCGCTGGCAGACATCTAATAGCATGAAACATATCTTCAATAGATAGGTACACCGTGATCTTGTGTCTCGGTGGCGCGATAGCGGCGGTTGAGGAAAATCCGGTGCGCCGTTTGTATGGACGCGACGTGGACGACATTGACGGTGCCGCGGTGGCGTCCGTCAGCACACTCTCACGTTCTATAAACTGAACTTGTTTACCACGACAATGTTTCCAGCGGAACATAATGGCTGTCTGACATATTGGTGCTTGCACACTGTCTCTGAGCCCACTGACGGCAGTAGACCGCGATCCCTTCGGCTGCGACCACAGATGGGTAGTTGGGCACACCGCGGCATCGCACAATGCAATGCGTCACTCGGTCCACTTCAACTAAACGTTATACTAAACTCCGTATATTTTATACCAACATGAAGGTCAGTTCATTGTACATAACTGTGTCCTGTCCTGAGCAAATATCTATGTATATGTCATATCAAAACATTAGAAAATTAAAGATGCGAGCAGGATTCGTACCTGGGCGTTTCTGTATACACGTTTATATTTTTTATTCTTTGTATATTGCATATTGCTATCGCTAAACAATGACGTGTCAAACGACCAATAATTCAATTCAATTCAATATCTTTATTTGCATGAACATGGGAAATAATAATAATAAAAAGATTACATTAAATGTGTCGGTCCGCCAAGTTCCACCTGCTAAGGTATGCAAATATTAAAATTACAATATTAAAATAATAACTGATCTGAACTCTTTGTTTATCGTCGTTTTCTCATTATTTTTATATAAAGTATAAAAAATCATAAAAAGCATATTGACACACGTGCTCCGCGCTCATTACAATTTCAATTGGCGACGATAACAAGAGATCCCCAACTGTTCGTGGCTACCGGGTGCCGTGTCAACACCTGGCTGTGCACCATTCATAATATATTCCTGTTTCATTATAATTAGTGAACGTCGTGGAAAGCGCGACGCGGCACTAATGGTGGGTAAATAACATCTTTTCTGTACAACGAGAATGAATACATCGCCTTGAACGCGTGTTAAGCGTGAAATGTAACATGTTCACATAATTATTATCTCTTTTATTATACGGTGGCATCATGGCATGTAATTAAACAGCCTTATCAAGTCGTAACTTGTATAAATTATACTCGGCAATAACACTTTCGGCTGTTTCGTATTCATGCGACATTCAGGATGATGACATATGGCAAGGTGATAGTGTTACTGTCCCATACACCCCCTAGTCCCTAATTGCAGGCATCCCTAACTTGTGTCGGGTAGTTTTCACGCGCGACCCTGACAATATAATGTTGTTTCTAGTTGCTTGCAGCGCACCGCCCTACTATTTCAATATATTTGGTCTAGGAATCACCATTCTGTTGTCCACCACCAGAACAGAATTGGATCAATCGACAGGCAATTACTCGAGAAATGTTAAATAACATCACAAAAAACATACGGGCGAGGATACAGACAGTAAATAATTTAAATATGTATATGATATGTCATTGATAATCAAGGTGAATGATGTGTAAGGTGTGTGTGTGTGTGTGTGTGTGTGTGTGTGTGTGTGTGTTACCTGAGGAGTCCTTCCCGCTGCACCATGTAGCGGAAGGTCTCGGCGATGCTGCCGTTGTGCGCCGACCGCAGCGACTGCATCCGCGTCTGTCGACAACACATACACACTGTACTCATGTCATGAATCATGCCCCAAGCTCGTGGAGGTGCAGGCGGGCATCCGTCTCACACTCTCCGCTCCTACAGAGTGCAAATAGTTTAGCAAATCCTGCCTGCACACTGCGCTAATCTAGGGTCACCAATAAATAATAAGCTTTTTTGCATTCGACTGAGCCGATCAATATCGATATACTATATTAAGCAGCACCAGCCCAAAGGTGTTAACTGTAAAGCTAAAATCTGTTTGAGATATTAGTTATTTATTTTAAGATATAGCTTATTTATTTTTACGTTGATAGCCAGTAAACGAGAGATCACTTGCGGTAAATAACAGGCGCCGTACACTGATCAAAACATGATTTATAATATAATTCTGTTACGAATATGATAAAAATAAAAGAAGCACATTATACAAGACGTATAAAGTCACAACCCATAATTGTCCCACCTCTAGGCTCCGGGTCTCCTCTCACAATCAGGCCACAGTCTACCACGCTGGCCAAGTGCTTATTGGTAGACTTCACACACCTTTGACAACATTAAGGATAACTCTCCGGTGAGCAGGTTTCCTCAAGATGTTTTCCTTCACCGAAGCAAGTGATAATTAACTTCTAATACGCACATAATAATCTTTGAAAACTAGAGGTGCGAGCCAGGATTCGAACTCGGGCCCCAGCGTTTGGGAGGCCATCTTTCTAACCGGCCATCTTTCTAACCGCCAGACTATCGCTGCAGTTTTGTAGTATAATCATAGGTATATGTATACAGGTACTTATACTTTTATCACGAAAATAATCATCTTAAGATCAATGATTAGGGGAACCAATTAGGTCGACATTTAGGGGGAGATAGATATCGACGGCGGAAAGCGAAAACGTAGTCATCCACAAAAACGAAAATGTTCATCAGAGCCAAAAACCTTTTACACTTTTTAAAAAAAAATCATAACTAGCGTGTTTTTTAACTTAAAGTCACGATTTTTGGATATTAGGCTTGTTATTTTTTCTAAATATAATATAATTGTAACTCAAATCTCATCCAAACAATTATTCGCCAAGATTTTGTTGACTACGACATTTTGAACTATTTTTGTGGATGACTACGTTTTCGCTTTCCGCCGTCGATATCAGCATTTCATAATGAACATAGCACGAGATCCAGAGAACCCGGCGAAGACATCAATTTGATTATAGCATGAGCGGATGACGCAGGAACTGGCTAACCAGTGTGGACATTTTCCTGTATCAACGAGGCAATCGTCTCAATAGGATACGGCGCGGCGCGGCGGCGGCGGCGCGACGCGGTAAAACCGACCTCGTCGAATCGCACAACTAGCACGACTCTTAATGCGATCTGTTCCACTTGCACATTGTAATTGTATGAACGAGGCACGCGTGCAAAGTGCAGCGATGATCTAATCATAAGTGGATCCGTCAATTCGCGTCGTACTGTAAACTGGTAAGCAACTATCGCATGGAACTAGTCGTCAGTTAATAATGTGCAGTTTACGTGCAGTTGGTCATCACTGCTCCAGATAGCCACACGGCTGTAATCAACCTTGAAAAGGGTTTCAACTTTCAGCTCTACAGGAAATGTATCACAAATCATTCACTTTCGTAGCTACAAAACATTCCTTGCCGCCCATGGACAATACATCTCCCATAAACCCCGAATAACCGGGACATTCGCCATAGTGAAAATTCGCGCGGTACGAACGGCGGAGCGTCTTGCAACGAAACAAATGTAAAGAAATGTGAGTAAGGCCGCCAAAACTTGTACAATAACAGTCGTGAACTCGTAACACACGGTAACATTCGTGAATGAAGGTAACACGTGTGATTTATTAAAGCCAAGTGTAGAATGTGCATAGAAGACATTCCTAATAAATTTTTTTTGAATTTTTTTTTGTTATCAAACTAAATAGGTACATATGTTTAAAACTTAATAAAACAAAATGTTATTATGAGGACTTCTTTATTTTGTTATTAAAATATTACAAACATAAACAAATTTTATTTACGTTTTCACATTTTCTTTTATAGATTCTTTATTTTGAACAAGCAGGTGGTTTTTGACATCGTAACATTCACAATAACCTTTATGGGACATACTTTGACTACAGAAACAGCTCAAACATCTGAATTTAATGACATTCGCTACCTCCGTGTTAGCAATTTGGTGAAGAACCATACTCTGTGGAACTGGAGTTAGAGTATCTAATATAGAGTACTTAGCAATGTCTGTCTCTGAAATATAAAATGTCATTACTGAAGTATCCGAGTTTTTGAGAATTTTAAATGCTGTTTCAGCATCTGGAATATCGGTGCCCTGACACACATAGCAATCCAGTCTGCGTTTTATCGCACCACCAACCCAATCGGCGGCTCCATTGCCATGGGAAGCTTCGCTGAAGTTCCACGTAGAGTGAGGGAATCCGAACAGTTTTTAAACAGTTTAAAAATCAGAAGTTATTTATGTATACCACTGTTAATTTAAAAAAAGCAAGTTATATAGCCTTTTAATTTATTTTCTATAGTCTATACTACTCTTAACAATCGAACACGAATGTTACGTAACACATAGGTAACACACGGTAACATTCGTGAATGAAAATACTCGTGGAAATAACTTTAGACATGTTTATTAATGAGAATTTTGATGTTTTAGGACGCTGCATAGTTTGATTTATCAAAGGAATAGTCTATCTTTAGCAACAATTAAAAATAATACAGTAAATTTGCATTGTTACCGTGTTATACTCACTAGAAAATATTAAAAATTTCCGAGACACGGGTGCCGACTACCTTGAAGATCATTTTGACAGTAAATAAAATGGCGTTTCTTCCTATAAGTTAGCCAACCTGGAGCTGACGTTACCATGCCTAAAGAATATTATTAGATACAGGCCGGGAATCTAGTAGATCAGTGGTTGTTTGTGGTAACTTACGTGAAGTATCATTCGGGAAAAAAAGTGAGACACATGTTTCAAATTAATTCTGTATTGATTTTTTGGGTTATATTATTAAACGAATGAATAAAAACTTAACAAATTAACATAATAATTCAGAAATGCCAAAATTTTGCGGGTCACAAAATTGTTGTACAATCTATGTGACGTCAAAGTATGACATGCCTTAAAAGGACACACGACATTTGTATGGGAAGTAAATTTAACAGTTTACGAAAAATACAATTGCACTCGTAATAGCCATCCAAAATTAATTTAAATCACTCGTATGAATAAACATGATACTACGAACTAGAATCAAATCACAAATATAATTAACTATATAAAATATGGAATTTATAATATTCCAAATGAGATGGACACAAATTTTTTCCCAAATGTACAATTTTTGGCGGCCTTACTCATGTACTGATCATGCCACGCGCAGCGGCGAATGGCGGAGCGACCGGCGAAATGTACTGAGCGAATCGCGCGGGCGACTCGCAGCGTGGCGGGCGACTAAAACAAAAGCATTAACCAGTATGGCGCAAGCCACGAAGTCGAGCGGCAGACGCGACGAATAGTGCAGAAACCAAACGAGCGAAAAAATGTACACTGAAACTTTTATTGCCGAAATACTAGCTAGACCAGCTATTTGGAAGTCTCACTCTGGCCACCCATAACATAAATATAAACATGCAGTGAAGATATTGTGGAAAGAAATAAAAATAATTTTTATTCTAATCGCTTTGTTCTTACTAGATTGATTCGTTATAATAGTTAATTAAATCGTCGACCCAATGAGATTTTTGAGAGAACTTCTTCAGGCGCATTGAGGCATTTTTAAGGTGGGATAAAAATAATCAGCTCGCGACATATTATTATCAGATTTTAATCGACACCTACCTATAGCGCCATCTCTGAGAGAAGTACAGAACTATAGTTACTTAATTTACAGCTCGTATTAATACCAAGATTGTAGTTTACATATACTTTACGAGGCGTTGGCAACTATTCACTAAACATGTAATGAATAAAAAACATTATAATTTAATTTATTTCCTGCACAGTAAAATATTTCCTGACGATTACAAAAAATACACACGTAATTGTTCAAATTTTCACTTCTGTTGGCACTCCCGGAGCGTTTGTTATCTCAGAACTTTCGACTGGGTGAATGTGGTGGAGTCAGGAGCTAAGCCATCCTAGCGCATACCAGCTGGCGAGGCTAAAGGGAGCAGAAATATTTATCCAATGCTTGTCCCCGCGGTTGACTGACTGGCTCAAACTACCTGTCGCTGTTAAACATCACATTTGTGAATGTTCTTCTTCTCTCTTCTCACTTGCCCAACAATGGATCGGTTGTGACTGATGACCATGGCCGATAGTGACCACCATCACGTGGCTTTCGCCAAAGTATACCAGTGACCAATATGAAAAGGGTATGAATTGTAAATGGAGACCAAACACTAGTCAATTTTTTTACTGATAGCCGAATGCTCAAGCCGTATGTTTTGGAATCTTTAAAATACTTTTAAATTTACTAAAGTACTGAAGAAAGAAAATGGATTTTCATATTAGGAACTACCTTGAACTGATATTTTTTCTACTTATTAGAGCAATTTGTATAATAGCCAGGTTGTTACAACAGAGGATCATTAAAATTGTTAGTAATTCAAGCATTTAATATAATGCTGGGCAATTTACCATGTAAGTACATAGGTGCAGAACATGCCAAAGTATCAAAAAAACTCAACATTACATGGGTATTTTCATTTTCCTAGAAAATAATAGGCACATCACATCAAGAAGACATGTAATTGTTTGGAATGACTTGTTAGCAGCACTTAAAAAGTATACCTCTCAACATGCCTGGACGAGCCACACTTTTAATAACCATTTAAAAGCATGTTATTTAATGGAGCCAGTATAAACATGGGGTGGGCCAAGGTGACACTGAGAAGCTGTATATAATCTGGTAGACACTTATTTGTCCATCAGTTGGTTTTTGATTTTTTTAATTAATACATCACAATGATTAAATTTCCTGCTGTATTTGGGGTGATCCTGGCTGTAACAGCATTTGTATCTGCCATGGATGAGGAAATGGCAGAATTGGCAAAGATGCTGAGAGAGAATTGTGCGGGGGAGACGAGCGTAGACTTGAGCCTCGTGGATAAAATTAATGCTGGAGCGGATCTAATGCCTGACGAGAAGCTGAAGTGCTACATAAAGTGTATCATGGAGACTGCGGGGATGATGTCGGAGGGCACCGTGGACGTGGAAGCTGTTATTGCACTCCTGCCGGACGACATGAGGAAGAAAAATGAAAAAAACTTAAGAGGCTGCGGAACTAAGAAGGGTGCTGACGACTGTGACACGGCCTTCCTCACCCAGGTGTGTTGGCAGAAAGCCAACAAGGCAGATTATTTCCTCATTTAAACACCTTTCAATATTCCTTATCTGCCAATAACGTGTACAGATTATCGAGTTGTTCACTTTTTATTTTTACAGTTACAGTAAGTTTCAGAATATTTGGATTGTGTTTTAACAATGAATAAAATAACACTAATAAAAAACTGAGCTTATGAGATTTTAAATTTGAAAAAAAATTTTGACATATTACCAACCTCTTATTATGTGGCACAGGGGGTGATTTTAGAACACGAAAATAGCTGAATATAATTGTCATGCTTACAATTGTTCTAAATTCATTACTTATTATTCCGATTTTGTTTATTAATTTGCTGTTACATTTAGCAAACTTTGTGTCTTCTTTGATTCACTTTAATTGTAAAAACACAACACAGGCCTCCCCTAACTTACAAATTAACATGCTGTTGGGTATCGAAAATTAATAAATTAAATTTTTAGAACAGTTCATTATAGAAAAATAAAATATAAAAAATAGCTAAAAAAGATTGAAAAAAATCGCCTTTTACATGAGTATTCATGAAATGATGATGTGATTTATATGAAAAGGAATGGATTTTGTTCATTACATCTGGACGTTCTGGATCTCATACTTTTGTTCTTTATTAGTCTTTATCCTCTGTTTGTCTATCAACTGGTATATTTGTTTTAGGAAACTTTTTTTTATTCACTGTATGTACCTACATATTCTCTGTATAAAATAAATATAGGAAACAAGGAAATTCAAGTTTTCCTATAATTTCCAATAATGATTATAAATTCCAATTTGGTTGAATTAATGAAGCCAAATAATTTATTTATATCTATTCCTTAAGTAAACAAAGTGCAATAAATGGAGTCAACCACAATTACAATACTATTTATTCTGGTATTAGTATGTGTGCAAAATTAATTAAAAAAACAATAGAAGCACATTGTTGACACAACACGGATTAACAGATTTACAAAATATGTTTGAAGTAATTGCATTGCATTTGGATTTTCTTACATCAATGCCTATAATATACATTCTCTTGCATCCAATATGATTGTTTACATGTTTTTGTACATAATCTTAAGTTAATAAGATAATTGAAAAGTTATAAATAAAATATTGTAAGGAAAACCTTTTTAACCTTTAAACCAAATTTCCTATTTGAAGATAATGATTCTTATTTATGTTCAATATATATTTATATAATATATATATATATATATAAATACTATGGTTATCTGGATATTAGTATTTCATTATGTTGTTTATTGTGTTAATTCTTCCCGTTTTTTTTTTTCTAATCTTTTTTTTTTGTTTTCTTTGCCTACCTCACATTTTCACCATCACCCAGGGTCAACTGGCAGAGAATGCCATTAGGCATTAAGTTCGCCCTTGTAACCTCTAGTTTAAGGTGTTGCAAAAGAATAAATAAATAAATAATACATACACATAGTTTACCTAAAACTACTATTTATTTCCTAAATGATTATGCACTGTCATAGAGGAGACAACCAGTGTTTATAATAAATTGAGTGTATAATTCAAAAGTACGTCATTTGTGCCAGATCATTAATATACCTCCGTACCTATTATTAGTTTACTTCGATAGAAGTACATGAATACTTGTCACAACAAGAAAAATGTCTTGCAACAGTGGAACCTTATTAGAGGTGCAGAGAATGCATGCTTAGTGACCAGCATCCTCAGATTGGTCCGGGAGTAGAGAACTGGCTTGTTCAATATTTTATGACTTTAGAGTCTTCACCAGACCTACTTTTATCAGTTACTAGTAGGTATTTAGTTTTATAAAAGTATTATTTTAATACAAGATGTCGTACAAACAATATTTACATTATTTCAAGTCACTGTCTTCTCATACATTGATTGTCATTGAGCGCAACACAAAAATTTAAATGAGTTATTAAAACATTGAAATTATATTTTTACATACACATATTGTATATATACCTATAAGCATTGTAAGATACGTAAATAGTAAATAATTTACTTTGTTTTCATTCTTAGTTTAATTTTCATTTCTTACAACTATTAAAATCAATGTCATATAAATATTACAGCATTATTCCAAAATAATTGTCATAATAACAAATTTAATATTATATGTACCTACTTCATTTGATGTTTTGATGTTCCCAAAATACAGCTTCCTATTGGATAATGCCAGACCAGTTGTCATTTGAATTTCTTGCACAAAGTGTATGTTGAATCAAAATCAGATCAGAAAACGAACTATCTTTTAATTACATGACATTTACAAACAAAACATGTTGTGGCCCTGCCGCCCTGTGTGCTGGACTGTTGGTGTCAACTGTCAAGGCCGGTCGACACATGTGAGACTCTGGCACTGCTTGTGTCCTCTCGCTCCACGATATCAGATAGAAAATAGAGGATAAGGAGTAGTTCTATAAACGTTACCAACAGTTATTACATTAAAGTTGAAGATACATTTTGAAATTCGCTAATACATCAAACAGGTCAATGTAATCAAATACTTATATTTTACGATGATCATCTACCTAGAAGGAACGAGCAACAGGACATATTCGAGGTCATAATAGACCAAAGGGAAGTCTGCAGCTACACCTGAACGAGATAAACAAGTATGAATTGCGAAACATTTGCAAATGTGTCTTCCGATTTTACGATCGCGCGTTGTTTTTTCTCTTGTATCATACACGGTTTTGACTTTTACAAGTTGGTCTTTACATAACCCAAGTTTCAGATCGGTGGCGTAATAAGGCAACCGACGACGGAGGGGACGGAGTGCGATTAGGTTAGGTTGTCAAGTCGAAGAAAAACAGGAATGAAACAGCTGCTGCTGTTCCTGGCTTACCTTGACGGAGTCGAGCGGGTACATTACGCAATGCTCCATGACCCCGGCGATCGCCCCGGCTGTCATGTGTGTGAGGGAGCTCTGGGTCGGAAGGGTTTCATAGTCCTCAAAGTTCATAATACTCACAGGATCCTAGCACTTGTAACACAAAATAAACACAGTTATGGCAAATTTTGAGGAAGTCGTGATGGATTCACTCGATTATCACTGTCATTTTCACTACACTATTTTCGTCACAGTCATCTAAAATTTAGAACGATCTATCAAAATTGATTCCGTAAAATACGATACGATCAGCACGCGCGGCAGCACAGAATCACAGAACAATATTCTTTCTTATATATATAACAAAGTACTCTGTGCACTATTCACAGAACAACTCATATCATAGATAATACAATATATAAATTAGAAATGTGTCAACTCGACTTACTAACTCGAGTTAAATCGAGTTGTGCTTAGTTCGAGTTAACTCGAGTCATAGGTTAATGACTCTAGTGACTCTCGTGTTTGGGCTGGCGGTAAATAAACGAATCAAGCGAAAGAGCAAGAGAGCGCGATTCGAAATCGTTCATTGGGTGTGCGAATATTCCCCAGAACGACACCGACGCGACGATGACACGTAGTTTTCCGATCATATCAAACTATATGCGGTCCAACGTCAATTTAATATCCTTATCGATAATCATATCGATGGATTATTTGTGTAGCCACACGCAAAATACGTTGATAGTAAATTAAAAATAATATTTATTTTAATGCTTTTAAAACCATGATTTATTCTAATACATATAATAGCAAGAAATTCGTTTACTGTTTTTTTACATTAAGACATTGCAAAGCAGTTTTTTCTTTAAAATAAAATAAAGAGGTTACGCAATTTTGAAGTAATACTTCTTTTGGCGCGATGGAGAAAAATGATGAGAGTGAATTTTTACGATGCGCTCGCACACCGACACCTAAATTCTATATCGTGAAGTTAGCTAAATTCTACATCGTGAAGTTAGTTCTAGGTGGCATGGTATCGTAATAGTTCTCGTAATAGAACATAGATGGTGTTTTTACAAGTATGTAGATACAAAATTAATCACAGATGGCGCTTAACACATATAGTTTGGCTATAGCCTCCTAAGGCCCAAATAAAATATGCCTTGTTCCAGGTTATCACCCAATGTTCTTGTACAAGTACATAATGTACAGTTATGGTTAACGCCCAGACTAAAAAAAATGAATATAACTATGATAGAGTGTTTTTTTTGAAGCGGTATTTTTTTATTGAATTAGTACTATGACAAATAATAAATTTAGGCAGTTTTAGGTTCAAAATTTTTTGTTCATGTCTGAGAACATTAGGCCGTTAAGACATAAATTGGTATATTTTTTATGTTCTAAATGGGTAAAATTGGGCTGTTAATGATTAAAAAAGTTATTATTTTTATTATAAAAATTATTTATTTAGCATAATTAAGTATGCCTAGTTTCACTTTTGGCAACAAATTAGGTATTACATGTCCATAATTATTAAATTACCATTTTCAAATTTTGGTCATGTTCTATAATTTCACCAATATTTTAATATTTGAAAAGTACAAAATTTATTGAAGAATTACTTAAAAGAGGAATAAGTTGCTCTGGTACTATTATGAAAAATGGAATACCTGCCGCAGCAAGGCCCAATATTGAAGAGGACCGAGTACTGAAACATCGAGCTAGGGGTAGTACACAAGTTCTAAGATCAAGTAATGGGACCGTAGATTACAATGGCACTAACGTGGTTTGACAACAAAGCCGTGACATTGTTATCTGTAGAAGCCAGTGAAGAAACAGATGAAGGTAGAAGATGCTCTAAGGGCGAAAGAAGATATGTACCAAAGACCAGAACTACAATAATAAGAAATTATATCATGAATATGATGTGTGGATCTTGATTCCATCAGAAAACGATGTCTGTAAAGTGCACATACCTATTTTGTCGGACAAACAATCAAGATACGGACAATGTCAATACCAAAAATGTCATTACAAATTATCTTGCCACATAAATTGGCAATCCGTGCTTATCGCTGGCTGCGACCACAACTACTACTTTTACCACGGTTTGCTGATGCTGCTCTTGAATTGATCTGTACATCTTCATCTGCATCTGTTTCGTTAAAGCTTGGTGATGTATTTTCAGGGCCAATGATAAAACAGTGGTTTGCTAGTATCTTTTTTTTCTAGTATCTTCATCGGAGAATATAGCTTCAACCCATAATGGCCTACTACTGGGCACGGGTCTCTCCTCTTGAGGAGGCCTAGAGCATACTCCACCACGCTGCTCCAGTGCGGATTGGTGGAGGGGTTAGTAGCCAACCCGAGTTTCGGAAGTTTTCAAACAACCCGAGGGCCTCCGACATGGCTTAACGACTGTTATCTTATGATAACAATCGGAATCGACGGCAAGAAGAAGCACGGAAACGCCCCAGAATTTTTGCCACTAGGGGTCACCCATCCAACTACCGATCGAGCCCGCTGTTGCTTAACTTTGTCGATCACTTAAGATCGACGCAAGCCGCAGGGCTATGAGCGCTTCATCGGAGAATATAAAATCTCCAGTATCCAAATCATTTAGCAAAATTTTCGATTACTAGTTTTTTCCGCGCTAAGAAAAGTAAGTAGTCATTAATACTCAATGTTCTTATACGAGTACATATTATAACAGGCAACTAATAGAACACCAGCCGAATGTTCTTGTACAAGAACATAATAAATGATAGGTAAAAAAAAGGAATTTCAAATAGTGTATTTGCATAAATAGTAAACTTCAAATACTCTGTAGTGTTTTAACTCAAAAATAAAAATACTAGTTTTAAAAAAAAACATGTGATTTTGTTAATACTTAGAGATTTATCTTACCTCGACTACATGTGCGCTCCGTGTTTGGCATTTCGGCAACCAAATGACAGACTGTACCTGATTGGTTCCTGAGGATCGAGCTTGAAACACGTCACTAGGACATCCTTCAAGAATGTCAAAACTTAAGAAAATGGCGAGCCACGCCAATTTTTGAATTAAATTAGAAAAACTGAACTGTGCTCGTGTGAGAACATTGTGTCACCAGGACTACATTAAGCTGATTTAGCCTGGGCGGATACCAATTTTTTGTAAAGTCCTTGGGTAAGAACATTGGGCCTAAGGAGGATAGAGATTCGTAAATTAACTTATTTCAAATTATTAATTAATATTTATTTTTAATATTGCAGTTTTTGAATATTGTATTTTGCAAAAGAAGTATAACTTCTCACGCGCGTACATAAGTACACGTTTATGTTTTATTTATGGCAGTACCGCTAACTGTCAATGTCAATGATGAGATTGATGAGCGGTTGATTTGACTTGACATTCAAAAACTTCAATGTTAATCAATATGGTAATTATATACTTATGGATGAATTATGCTACACCATTCCGAGCACGAGCCGCGAGGCACAGCATTTTATGTGACGCAGACATCGAGTGTTTATGCTACATCGAGCAACGTCCGTGTCCAAGCAGAGTAAAATGCGTGAAATTGCTCGTGCCCGGAATGGTGTAGCATAATTCATCCCTTAACTTTAATTGTTCGTAAACTGACTTGAGTGAATTTATGTGATTCTGTACTAAGGACCGATTTAAACAACCGCTAAGTAACTCTGAGTTGGGGCGTTAGACTGAGACCAAAAATAAATGAGTAATAACTCTAATGATAAAAGTATAAATTATACATATATTATGTTAACTATTAAAACCTTTTTATTTCAATCCTGCCTATGAAGTTTAGCAATGATAATGGTCCCCTGACAGAGAGTTGGATGGAAGAACAAATATGTAAAAAAACATAAACGTGTACTTATGTACGCGCGTGAGAAGATAATTATACTTCTTCTTCTTTTCTTCTTCTTCTTTCTTTATTATTTTTAAATAATTTAATTTACGAATCTCTATAGCCAAATTATATGTGTTAAGCGCCATCTGAGATAATTTTGTAGTGTATTCTAATATTACTTTGCTACGTATCGTAATAGTTCTCGTAAAAGAACATAGCTATCTAACATCTATGTTCTATTACGAGAACTATTAAGATACCATGCCATCTAGAACTAACTTCTCGATGTAGAATTTAGCTAACTTCACGATGTAGAATTTAGGTGTCGGTGTGCGCGCGCATCGTAAAAATTCACTCTCATCATTTTTCTCCATCGCGCTAAAAGAAGTATAACTTCAAAAATTAATTTGTAACAAATCATACACTCAGTTTCTTCTTGCTAACTCGAGTTGTGTAACTCGAATTCAATTCGAGTTACCTCATTTTAACTCGAGTTTACTCGAGTCGCGTTTTTCCGAGTTGGCACATCTCTAAAATTACTCCGGCCGGACGCGGCAGTCTGCGGTGTGTAGTGTTGCCAGAAACGCGACTGCGTTAAATTATCCCATTTAATACCCACAGACTACCCATACGTATGCCACTTATTTTTCAAAAATTAGGTATATTATTTTCGATGTGGATTGTTGAGTCGAAAGATGGTTGAAAGAAACGCTTGCAATCACAAACGCGAAGATATTATTTTCAATAACATTTATCATAAAATAGTCACGCATAGGCTCATGTGTCAATGTTGTCATACAGAATTTTGTTTATCGATACTAGATGGCATTGTTCAATTGGCATACGAGTCGGGACGGGACGCATATTAGTAAATACCTGATACGTAGTGTTGATGTGTTGAATTGAACGCAATACACCCGAAGTTTTCGTAATTATCAGACGTCGGAGTGAAGGTTAATAAAAAATACAAATGGCTAAGCCCTCTACCATGAAAAAACCTCTAAACTGAAATTGAATTGGTTATGTTAGGTAGGTTGAATGACTTTGTTATATTTTACAAGAAAAATAGGAACTCCGCGAAGTGGAGTTCTGTCGACAACAGCAACGTAGTCAATTTAAATAATATTATATGATTTTTTTTTTAATTTATTGTGATGTGAGCATAGATATATGAACTATATAGATGCGGTGTAATGTCATGTAGATACATAGTTATGGAATAGTTTAAAAGACGAAATAATAAACATAGTGGCGTCCTTGTCTAACGTATGAAATAAAAACAATCCAACTCTGTACGCAACAGTTCCGCTATACTGTCAAATTTTTCATGACGTCAGACGTGTGCCGTGTTCGCCATTTTGTTTTTCTCTTTACTACGGTGGAAATTGTGACTTATTACCAAGATACTAACTACTAAAACCCACTTTGACAAAGGAATGTTTAAGTCACGTCAAATTGGACATTAGTAGGAACGAAATCGCCATGTTTTGTTGCGTAGGTATGCACGTTTTTTTCGTAGGTAGGGTCATTCCTTTATACCTCCATGGATATGAGTTATCAAATTGTCAATCACAGTGTTGCCAAGTCCAAAAATTAGAAATAAGGTAGATTCTTTGAAATTATGTGGTCCGTGGACATTAACCTTTTGTCCTTTTCACCGCCGTCTTCTCTACTAACAGTTGTCGACGTTGGTTGTCGTGCCCCCAGTGCCGGCAGTGCTGGTAATTTTAAAGAAATTCTAATAAAATCTATTACATCTTTCAATATTATAATTTTTACCACTAGAAAAATTACCAATAGAAAACATTTTAAAGAACCATAGCGTCCATAGCAAAATAGGACATAATTTTTCTAAGCGTGGACAACCTACAATTATGAAGGACATCATTATAAATCCTTCATACTCATCATTACTTTTCATCATTACTTTTTGTCTATTAATTATTAGTATTTTTTAATAATTAATATATTTACAAGTAATTTTGTAAAATTACTTACTCCATGCAGTGGACCCGCTAATTCATTACTTTCACTAATTATCAATAATTTTAATTTCTTTTTTTTACTTTTTCCTTTGTACACGCCTACCTTGATGCCAAATATTAAGTTTCTAGGTCATCTGGAAGTAGGTTAGGTTTTTGATCCTATATGAGTGAGTCAGTCACCAAAAATACCAAAATGCGGATTTTTAAACGTTAATATATCAATAACTCTTTAAGCTACATTGATGAAATTTTGAACTTGCACCCCGTTGCTCCACGGCCGCCCGCACTGTGTGCCGGCTGTGGTCCGAAATACCTATTATTTAATTTTTTATAAGTAAGCGAGCATCCGCTGCCTCCGCTGGATTCAGATCAGAAGGCTCAGGACCGGTCAGAGTGGCGCAAGTTAGGGGAGGCCTATGTCCAGCAGTGGACCTCCAAGGGCTGATGGATGGATGGAAGTAATGATCTTCCACTAAATATTTAAATAATAATTCAAAATAATTTATTCATATAGATATCACTGACACATTTATGCACGTCTTTTTTAATTTACCAGCTTTTCGGAAAGGTGCTTTGTCATGGAGGAGAAGAAAAAATTAATATAAAGCAGCCAATATAAAACAAATTTTCATACTCCAGAAACGGGCTGTTAGGGCTATTTATAAACTTAGGTCTCGGGAATCTTTGCGTGAAAAGTTCAAGGAAATAGGTATACTTACAGTAGCTTCCCAGTATATCTTCAACAATGTAGTTTTTATACGGAAGAATATAAACGCGTATAAACAAAATTTTGATATTAATAATCGCCATACGAAAAGAATGCATCAATTAGTTACGCCTTCGTTCCGCCTAAGTAAAGTGCAGCGATCTTTCATAGGGCTTGGTATACATTTCTATAATAAAATAAAATACGTGACTTGCCAATAGAAACTTTCAAAAAACGCGTAAAGACACAATTGTTAGGCAAGGGATATTATAGTGTAGACGAGTATTTAAATGACAAAGACGCATGGAAATGACCAGTTCCGCTCAGAATAGTAAATACTTTTGTATTATTATCTTTTTTTTGTAATATTTTTTAAAAGATGTGCTGAGGAGTTTCTTTAGGCTTTTCTTCTCCTCCACGACAAAGCACCTTCCGAAAAGCCAAAAAATGACGTGCATAAGTGATACCTATATGAATAAAATATTTTGACTTTGACTTTGAATACTAAATCCCAGTTTTATAACAATAATAAGTACGATAATCGATTATACTCTTATTAGTTATAAGTACTAAAACTGATATGTTTGGATTAAAAAAAATTAAGGGTGGTTTTCTCTCGATAAAATTCAAGTGAAGTCCTTGAAATCCACATAATGACCTGCTGTCATCAATTGTGATTGCTATTCTTAAACTTCAGGCACTTTAATTGTGTGCTCTCAATAAATTGAAAAATTATAATAAAATGATAAAAATTTACTACTTTCTGATTTATTCCTTTGTATTCACCCAATTACATATCTGAATGCCAAATTTTAACTTTCTAGGTCATCTGGAACTGGGTTAGAGTTTTAATCTATAGGTCAGTCAGTGATAAAAATTACGATATTTGCTGAACAAAACAATTGGTGCTGCATGTCAGTTCTGTTAGCTTGAAATGCTACCGCGTGTTAAAGGCACATTTGTGAGTTTCTTCATTTAAATCGGGCCCTAGGGCCTAGCGCAAGGGTTTTTTAAAAAGAAATAAAATACAACCGGTCAGGCCCGAGTGTTAATAAGAAATTTAAGCACGTTTGCTTTAAGTTTTAACGAATTTTAACTAAATTCCCTAAAAAAACTTAATTTGCTACGCCAAGAAAAAATGTTGGCCCTCAATCCAGATGCACACCACGATAGACACCGCCTGCCGTACTTTCAATTGCAATAGTGAAGCGCGGGTATCCACGGGGCACGGGTAGCTACCGTCTCACATTTATCATTATTAACTTCAGTTTCAGTATCATAAAATAAGCAGTCCTACTAAAGATAAAATACATACCTTAATCAAAACAAAGAGTTTAATCACTATATTAGGACTGGTAATCTCCTCGATAATCATTAATTAATGAGTGTAACGTGATTTAATTATGAATACTGGAGTGTAGTGCGCTGTGGGCTGCACGACACCAATAGGTAGGTAGGTAGATTCGTATTCTAGTTCCGGCAATCACCAGCTAATGCCGATAGCTTTCATAGCAGACAAGCCCCTCGGCCGCCGCAGACAGTGTCCACTGTGGACTCGTAACATGAAGCTCGCGACAACTTTCTTCACGTTTTGTGCTTTATACTTCTATTACTGTATGTATTAATTCTCTTAATATTTTCTATACCCTGAGTTGCAATTAGTCACAATTTTTTATATAAGTACTAGCTGACCTGACAGACGTTATTCTGCAACATGTTTTTTATTTAAACTGTAGTAGTGTGTGACCTACTACACATCGGTAGTCGGTACTGCTTCCGGTAGATGGCGCTACTGGTACACAACTGACTACAGTCAATGTATTAAAGCCAATAACTGTTTTTTGTCGCAGACATTAAATTATCTTGAAATTGTTGTATACTAGGAAAAGTTATCAAAATGCATTGTTTTAGTAGTCCATAAAGTACTTTGTTTTATACTGTAGGAGTAGTTCACCACCTTCAGATTTTTGCCTTTCGATTTTTCGAATCAAACCATTTTGAGGCATATTGGTTGGATGGTTTCAGGGTCTAAAGGACATCCATACAAACACTTTGTGTTTTATACCTAAATATAGATTATTTACATAGGTATAAGTAATATAATATGAATAGCAGGTATCTTTTTTACATGAAATTAGTTGGTACTTAGCAGCAATCCCATCTGATAAATAAACTTTGTACCTACCTGTTTAAAATTACATTCACCAGTTGCACATCCCTATTGCACTCCACCGATTCACATTAGAACAGCGTGCTGGTAGTGGTGGTGCCTATGCCCTGGGCCTCCTCATGAGGTGAAATATTTACTTTAGGACACAATCAATTTAGACTAGTCAATATTCGTATCGAAACAGCGGGGTGCACCCCGCATTGTGGGCATTTTCTTTCATGTATAGTTAACGCACATGTTATCGTAGCTCAGCAGTTACCTCTATCCTCAATCCCTTTGGGTAATATAATTTAATCGGCTCGTTGTACTGTGACCGGGCATATGTGGTCGGCAGCGTCATGGCGCGCTGGGGCGGTGTTCGAGGACAAGAAGGCCTACGAGATGACGTTCGACCTGCTGCTGCGCGGCTCCTGGATGCTGGACCAGTGCGCGCGCAGCCTCTTCAACTGCTACGAGATCGTAAAGTCTGTCATCTGTTACCTACTGTATTTATAATGACGTTATAAGGTAGGCATCATATTTTTGTAATTAACGCAAGAGATCTTCGCCTCTATTGGACGGTGTAACTCAAAACAAAGAATCATCCTCTAATGATCCTGTACCAAGTGGGGCAGTCCCCAATCCCCTGGATTTTGTATGCCTACCAGAATGTAGCTACTGTTGTCCACAACGGTTCTTATTAAATGTGCCCGCCCTGGGCGCCTTGGACTACAAACTGATCCGAGGGTACGGAAGCTGTGTTCGCCCACGGTACAACTAGTAGGTACTTTTACAAAAAATAAAGTTTGATTAGTTTAATATATTCGAAGCATAATGTAATGAGTGATCTCAGATGTATTATTATAAGAGTAGGTAGTTAATAACCCTTCTATGCTGAGCAGTCATATGACAATCTTCGCAAGAAGGAAAACGTTTCCAAATATATGGTGAACTACCTGTACCGCATCCCGACGGTTTTACACCGTTTATAGCTATAAACCAGCTGGTCATACTGGCATGACCTTAGGCCGGGAGTACTGATTTCAATCCCATGATTGCATGCATAGGTGTCGTAAGAGACGACAAAAGGATAAGGATTATTATCAGGCGGATTGTCAGCTAGTTTGTCGTCTAAGTCACATGAAAAAACAAGGTACCTACAGAGTGTAGCTCCGACCTTGCAGCCGAAATATTTAAACCAAGGAGGATGGAGCCCCCTGTCCACCACTGTTAGCTTAAGAGCCAATCCTTTATTTCTTCTCGGCCGGCAACCGGCATCGCATCAGTGACGCCTTTGGTGTCGCTAATGTCCATGGGCGACGATATTCACTTGCCAACCGCTGTGAGCTAGGTGGGTGAGGTGGGTGAGGTGCATGTGGTCCACTGGTCCGCAGGGCTGACGTCATGTGCGCCAACTTCAAGTACTACTCGTCGGCGTGCGCCATCCAGCGGAACTACTGCCACAGCCCGTACGGCATGAGAGACGGTGACACACTTTTATATTCATGTTACACTATTCACTTGTTTTGTAGTAAAGCAGGTTTTTTTTATAATATAAAACACGTCCATTTAGTGATTTATTGAAGCTTGATTTGAAGTTCGAAGTTCGAGTGTTTGTGCCGAACGTGGTTCGAATAAAATATTACGTATTTCATTTTAGTAATATCTGCTGTCTGTACTGTAACTGTGAGAAGAAATAAAACACCGATACTTTCTTGTCGCTTCTCCCCGGCCCCGGGAGCACTCACCAATTTAGAATAAATAAATTTGAATTTACAATCGAATGATCAAAAACCAACTAGGTATCATGACTTTCACCCTTCAGCGATGAGTTTCTTTATTTTTATTAAAGTGTCTGAGTAAATGTAAAGGATTAAAGATGAGACAAGCCAAAAGAAAAAGCTTTATTTCCCACCTCCTTAACTTTCATCCCATACTTGGCATCCCATACTCATGATGAAGGTTCAAGAAAGTTTTATGTGAAGTATAGAGGGAGTGCACTGTGCATGGTTGTACATGGTTGTGATGGTTGTGTTGCAGACCTCGGCACGTACCAACTGTACGAGGAGTACTGCCTCGACACCACGTACGAGTGGCTCACGCGGCGCGCGGCGCGGCGCCTGCACCTCCCCGCGCCCCCACCACGCCCCTCACCCCCGCACTCGCCCCGCCCCTCACCCCGCCGCCGCCGCAATGACAACACGCTCGTTGGAAATGCAGTTTTTATTACTTCAAAAGCATCGTAGTCTTCACCATAAAAATCACTGATAAAATTGCTCTCGTGCCTCCTGCGCTCGCATGCCCCTACGCTAGTTATATTTACTCTATAAATAATTAAATACATTAACAATCTGGCGCCGGCCGATGCCGGTTAGACACCATATCGAAAGCGACCGCTCTGTATACATTATATAATATGAATAGCGTTATTTATTACAAAATAAACTTTATATACATCTAGTTACACTTCAATTTTTATCTATATAATTTATAAGTTCCGATCAGAGAACAGCCCCCCCCCCTCCCCCCTCACTAGGTGGTGCGGCGTGTGGTGGAGGGCGGCACCACCCACCACCTGTACATGCGACAGCCGATCGGACAGTAACATGTAGACACAGTTCATGTTTCATATCGCATATCGATTGCAAAAATGGCACTATCAATAATCATATGGCAATAAGGTTCAAGATTATTTGTAATTTTCTTGACAGGTAGCTAATTTCAATAAATGAAAGTAACTTAGGAAACTTTAAAATAAAATCACTCTTAGCACTTTTTCTCCAAATAACGTAATAACAATACAAGAAAGTTATAAAATTTTATGATTTTATTGTACAATAATCATTTGATTTTCAGTTGTTTTTCTGGATACCTGTCACGAAACTCAATAACTGTATATGTACATTGTACATGCATACTGCGCCACGTCCAGTGTTCAATGTGCGACATGAACCACGCCCCCCGCCCCCTGCACGCCCCCCCCCCCCCGCACGCCGTCCCCCACACACTCACTTTACATGAAAATATTACATACATAAATAATCGCAATACTTCTGTGTATTACTCGCGCCAAATGTCCTACATACAAACATTCGATTTCTTGACATAAACGCACAAAATAAATGTCCTCAGACCCACCGAGTGGTCTCGACGTAGCAATCCGAAGTAATGGTAACAAGTTAGGCAATCGTCCGCAGCGCGCGCTGTACCCGCGGGCCACCCCCCTCCCCCTCCCCCCGGCTCCCGCCCCACCGCCACCCCATATCGACCCGGGTACCAAAATGTACGTACTATGAAAATTGTCCAACGTGTTTTATATTAAGTCAATAAGTAGGTACATTTTGCCGTCACCGGGTACGGTATCGTAACTAATTGTCTAGAATAAAATTAAAAACAATGACGTCATCACAACAAGCGACGTCGCCGCCCACGTGACCCGCTGCTCCACACACACACCGGCGACGAGAGCGCAGGTCACATGCGCGTGACGTCAGCACACACGCACACACACATAATCCTTAGGAACAAATGCTCGCGTCCCCTCCCCGCCCTCCGCAGCTCAGCACTCTCTCTACTGTGTACACATTAATATTGGAACGATTCTATATTTAACTACTGCCATCACACGTGCGGCGGGCACGAGGGGCGAGCAGGGGGGGGAGGGGGAGGGAGGGGGACAGGGATAGACATCCGCTACGGTATATTTGGTTCTCCCACTCACACACTCGCACGCTCGCACGTAGCTGCGTGCGTGCGGCCACGCCCCCCGGTACGTCCTCATTCATCTTACAAGCGAAAAATATGCATACGATATACATAAATGTATGTGTATTAAAGTTCGGCGACGCCCCGACCGGCGGGCGGGCCGCACGCGCGAGCTCCGTGCGTTGTCAGCAATAATACGAGGAAAATCACACCGCATAACTAGCATAATATCTTATATTATAACGTGAAAAGTTTTTATAATATCATCAATATATTACTATGATTAAATTAATAAAGTGGCCGCCGACCGTCCTGGTTCGCGGGCGGCTTCTACTTAGGCATTACATAGTGTACATTGTGTAAAACATTGCCAACAGCTCCGCCGAGGGAGGACAGCTCGCCTGCTGGGGCCCGCTGGGGCCGCTGGGGCCTGCTTGGGCCCGCCACCACACCGGCGAGATGTCCTCCCTCGGCTTTACATTTATTCACAATAAAATCTGCTTCCTATCTGTAATATACATCTACACGTAAACGAATAAAAAGTAATTAATAAATAATTCCGAGGGGCTCCGCTGCCAAGTAATAATAAACATCACACTATAATAGTTTAACATTTAAATAATTGAAAATCGACTCGCAGCGCCGACGCCGACGGCGACAATATTTATAAAATATCTTTAAAATTAAATATAAATTTGATGAGTACGACCGTACGAACAATCTGAACGACTATACGTCCATCGAGTGGGAGTGTCCCGACCCGACGACGATACAGGGTGAGCGGTAATTGCAGTGCAGCTACCCTATTGGTGGGAGGCACGGGGGGCGAGCACGGGCCTCGCGCCCTTCCGGACCGGGCTCCAGCCGTCCTAACATTGTTCGGCGTGAAGCACGCGCTCGCCGCCCGCTCACCTAGCGTGTCTAGAAGAGCCGCGCGCGCCGCTTGAGCTCGTTGCGGCGCCACTGCGGCAGGCGGTAGAAGTCGGCGCGCGTGGACTGCAGGATGGCCTCGAACTCCGCGTCCGACAGGTGGCGCTGGAAACACACGCACGAACATTATACAGAGTGAATTTTTTAAGCGGCCGTGGATGGAAATCCGATTATGAGGAATAGCGAAGAGTGCTCTCGGGTCCGATTTTGATAAAATAGTTTTTATGTAGTCATCTCCATTACTGGATTTTTGAAAAATCAATATTCCTAGCCAAATAATCGAACCCGCTGATTTGGAAGAAAAATACAGTTTGTATTAGACCGGAAGCAACTCGCAACATGCACACTAAGGATCGGCAACATGTACTCGTAATACTGACCTCGAGGTTGAGCCGGTCGACGTCGGGCGGCAGGCGGTAGTTGGTGATGAGCAGCAGGTGGTAGGGGTACAGCTTGGCGGGCTCGTGCAGCAGGTGCCCCGTCGCCATGTTGGGCAGCGAGCGCCGCACCGAGCCGCCCCCCACGCCGCCGCCCCCCGCCACGCCCCCCGCGCCGCGCGACCCCAGCGCCCCGGCCGCCGCGCTGCCGCCGCGCACTATCACGCCGCCCTCCGTCGTCTGACACAAGTGGAAACATATCACTTACTTTACTATTATATGTTGTGCTAGCGGCCTAGCCCGTTGCCCTACGGGGCCATTCATTCATTACGTAGCGACGGTTTTGCCTATTTTTGACCCCCCCCTCCTTCCCCCAATATAAGGATACGTATGATTTCTCGAACCTCCCCTCCCCCTTCTTACGTAAGATTTTATCTAGTTTTATAATGAAAAAATTAACTGCATTCAAATTCACAATTCTTACAGAAAAAAAGATTGTGTCATGTTTAAATGTCTCAAGAATCTCATGTTTAAATGTGTAAAAATAGATAGGAAATTAAACACTGAAAACGTGTTTAGATTAAATATCTACTTATAAAATGATTAAATATCTACTTATACGTAAGAACGTCTTTAACCTATCTCCCCCTCCCCCCGAAGTAAGGGCATGTAGAGATTTTGAGAACCCCTCGGGAACCTTACGCAATTAATGAATGGCCCCTAACGTGCGGGACGAGAACAACAAGGTGCGGTGCGATGCAGTACAGTATACTGAAAATAGAGGTAGTACCTACCGCCACCATCCTACGACAATAACGCTGGCGTCGGAATAACTACGATATGAACATAGCTGTTGACGCTGTTGTAGACGGAGCTGCGGAGTTAAGTTTGCTGAGTTCAATGAAATGTATCCTAGGCTACCGCAGCGCCACCCGGTATTGGACGCGTTTTTACGGACACTTTCCATACACAGAGATGGCTCTCTTTTCGTCTACACTCCATGCTTTGCAACGCAACGGGTGAGCGACAGAAGCAATTTGTAGCGACGCATCTCATTATAAACAAATGTAAACACCGAGCTTCGTGATAACTCAGATCAAGTATACACAGCGCAGCTACTGTTTGATGAGTTGTCACTCATCTTGGTCACCGCCAAGTCCAGGACTGATAAAATAGAGTTTTAGTTTTATAATAATTAAGTTCAATGAGTCGGTACTTACCACAGCACTTCTATCCACGTCTGTGATGGAACCGGCAGAAACTGGAAAATTAATAACATCATTATTATTTTTCGTATGGTATGTGGTACTATAAACGATATAATAAAAGATTTTAATGAAGCAAAACATGGTACAGACATAGATAGACCTACAGATGATATTCGATGCCAACTTCCTACTTGGGCAATGATGTTCTACGACGCTACTGCCGGGAGGGAGGCGTGAGATGTGAGGTGTGTACGTAAGGGATGGAGTCCATACAAACATGACCTAGTGGCTAGCGGCGATAATGTAGCTGAAATTGTTGCCGGCACTTGTTTGACAAATTAAAATAATAAAATACATATTCATAAATACAAGTAGTGACGTCGGTGCTCTAATATACAAATAAATAAAAAGTTATGAATAATATAGTAGTAATCATCGTATGCAAGCGTATCGAGGTGCCAGTGTCTCGGTCGCACGCAGGCGAGTTGCGTATGTCTGTCTCAGTCGCAAGCGGCGCTACTTACTGCACAGGTCCGTCCGCACTGCGCGCACAAATAATAACGTATCAAATCAGTGTTGGCGAAAGGTTCATTTTACAATAACAGTACCGGCGTCCGTGTGTGCGACTAGTGTGTGTCTAGTGTATACAGTCTACACACAGAGACACACAGAGAGACGCCGTCATTCAATCAAACAGAGGATCTTTTCTTGAAGTATAATAGAAAATATTTTTTCCAAAAATTGTATATCATTATACAATAATGTTTATGGGAGTAATATTAACAATACATTATTAGGAATGTTTTAGTAATTCTAGTAATTCTAATAATGTTAGTGAATTTCAGTAATTCTATTGATAATAAGTAAGAGTTATAAAAAGTGTTCGTGGGTGATATTATAGTAACTTAAAAGTACTAATAAAACATCTAGTTGTATGTCATAGTATGTTCTGGAGTCTGGAATATGACACAATGGGATAATATCATACAATTCTACAATCAAAGTGTCCAACATTATAGTACATTCCTGTATTACAGGATAATTATTTGATCATGTTTATGCAACGAAACATTGAAACTACTGCTTCAAAGTCATCCAAAATTAAGTTGTCAACTGATATTACAATACACAACTAGTTGTATAATGTCATAGTGTAGAAACAATACAAGGGAGCAACGCCTTTGATATAGCGGGTCGTGCACACACCTCACCGCGAGCCGGAGAGTAACGAGCTATGTGTGTGTGTGTGTGTGTGTGTGTGTGTGTGTGTGTGTACAGCAAGGAGGTAAGGAGGCAAGGGGGTACTGACTGTCTGACTTGCCGCTGCTGAAGTCGGTGCTGTGCGTCTTGTCCCCCAGCCCGCTGAACGTGAAGTCCCCCTGCAACACGCACGACCGCTCGGTCACGTCACGTATCTCGCCGCTCGCGTCTTCATTGGACGACACCGCGCCGCCACAACGTTTATATGTATTGTGTACGCACGCTTACTGACATGTGTGCGTGCGAGTTCCCACTGTGGAAGCGGTGTCGTCCAATGAAGAAGAGATTATCACCGAACATTACTGTATTACTAACTACAATACATTCAATCTTTTTTTTCATATATTTCAATGTGTAGTTGTTCAGTATTACTTTTAACAACATTCTAAAATATTGGGCTTGTTTTTATCTTTTTTGTTTATTTATGACTGCGAAAAAGAACTGTTTTTTTTCTATATATTTTTTGGATATTTACAATTGATCAAGCCACGAGATGCCAAATCATTCAGTACTGCGGATTAATGCTGTATTGAAAGACGCAGTCTTTGCCCAAAGATTAGCATGTACGCAGTCCAAGTTCGCTGCCATGACAAAGGCAACTAATAAATAAAGCCTTAAACACAGTTCAGCTGCGAGCTGCTATATCTTGACGATACCAGAAACTGTCAGATAAAGATGTTGGATCTCGCTCTGTCTTCTAACGGTATCGCTCGTGTTAATCAATTTTGATTTAAACCAGTCATTCACAAACCAGCCGTAAGAGTTGAACGTACGCACTCCGTACACCGTAAATTCTATGGGACAACATCTGGAGGCCACGCTTGGAAGAAGCCCTATCAATGGTTGAAATTTTGATCCGATGTCGCGTGATCCTTCTTCAGGTACTTCCTCGAAGCTTGTCGTCCAGATGTATACTCGACACTCGTATATAAAGTTGTCGGTGAATACTCACGGCGGTGCTGGAGGAGAAGGTGTGCGACCTGGCCGCCAGCCCGTAGCCTGGCCGCGGCGCCGCGCGCAGCGACGACACCACTGCAACACTTGCCTCACACTCACCTCGAACACACTGCCACTACCCACCACTAGCCACAGCGGGACTTCGCCACCCCGCCCCCCACTAATGACACCCTGCCCCCCCGCACACACTAGGTCTTTCCTACACGGTGTTCCATGCTTCCCTCACTGTTTTCCCAATACCCAGTTACTAGACGTATTTGTTAATCCAATAAGTGGCCTGTTGCCCCCCCACAGACCCGTTCGATTGTACCCGTCTATGGTAACGTACGCAGCACCTAACAGTGTAATTCCTATCCTATGTCGATGTAGTTATACTTATGATCAAATTAATAATTGGTATCGCTAACGTGTTCATTTACTTACCGCGCGTGATATTACGTAAATTAAAACTATGTGACTTACTTGTAACGCCACGCACCTGTCACACGGCACCGCCTCACCGCTGCACGGCGACAACACACAGCATGCCAATACTTACGTACCAATGAAGCGGACGATACGACACACTCTGTATGTGTAGTTGCACTATCGGAGAGTCGGTGGAGGATATGATTTCGAACGTCGAACTTAAATATTTAGATTTATATAATAGATGATAAAAAGTTATAAGTTGTAATAATTCAACTGTAACAAACCGATCCTCCGCCTTCCACCCGATCATGTACCGACACTACCGCCGGTAGTTCAGTGACGTCACATGAGTTAAGTGCTGGAGCTTCTCGCGAGAGTTAAATTACAATCATGAATGGCGACATTGTACTATACGTCACTTTTTTACTTTTACTAAATTAATAATACTAGATTTCTGACAAGACAAATTCCATTTAATATGAAATGTGCAATTTTTTTTAAATATTTCATGTAGCCGGTAACAGTTAATTCCGAGTAAAAGGTTCACGCGATTTGAGCTTGTCATTAACATAGTACGAGTAGTACATTTTATATATTATGTCTGTGGCCTTCTAGATTCGCACCATTGCTTCTGATATGGAATCAAGTCGGTTTGACTACAAAATGATCCATCAATGTTAGCTCCAGCTGTAGTCGGGGTACAGATACAGACAGAGTAACAACATCCTCGCAAGAAGCTCGTCGCACTGTGTGGCCACAAAATAGATACAAGCAAGAAGATAAAAACAACCGTGCTCGAGCGACGCACCGATATGCTCAATGCTGCTCCTACTCACCCTCATCTTTGTGTATTTAGTAACTCTTCTGTTGTCTCTGTATGTTGTGTACGTAGTGTATGTGTGTATGTTTGGGTGTGTGGGTGTGAGACTCACATTGCAGACGCGATGTCCGCCCGCGGGCAGCGTGCTGGAGCGCAGCCCGTAGCCCGGCCGCGGCGCCGCCAGCGACGCTACACGACACCACACCACACCACATGACACTTGGCGCACTCCACTTGGCGTTCACAACGATCACGCTCACGGCACGTGCTTGTGCACCGTCCGCTTCGAACACCTCGACTCACCTCCTCAGATGGGTCATTATGAGCCCGGTGTGAGCGAAATTAATGACGTTACTAGTGACGTTTTCGTCGCGACCATAACGGGCGTGGTCGTAAAGTGGAACGGTTAAAGGGTAATTTTGATCGTTGTGAATGTCAAGTGGAACGTACTCACTACCGCCTCGCCTCACACTATCAGGCGCGAGCGGTCGCGTGACGTCACGCACGTCACCGATACGGACACAACGACCGCTACCTCATTGGACGATACGACAACCACATCTTATGTAAGTATTCTGCACGCACAGGCTCCCATGTGTGGGTGAGAGTGGCGCGCTGCACACCAGCACATTTTATAGTGTTAAGTAATGTTTTATACAACAGGGAAGCAGCACCATCTGAATAAAGCTGTATGTTTGTCGTGTCGTACAACAAGGAAGGGTCGCGCGTCACGCGACCACAACAACGATACATGCTTCGACAACATTGAGCGGCAACACAAATATAACATAAATATACATCAACAAAAATCTCAACAAATTATAATTTCATAACTAGTATTCATATCAAATAAAATAGTACATAACAGTGTAATTGTGTGTGTATGTACATAAATAGATTTGGTTTGTTAAATGATTGGTATGGATATGATAGAAATGAGAATAGTGATGATTGGTTCGTGTAGAATTTAAATATTGTTTACAACAAACAAAAAAGCAAGCCATGCAGAAGAGCGCTAGCCGAAGGGTGCGGCCGGAACAAGCTGACTATATATAAATTACCATCTTAATATAAAGTATGTAAACGAAGCTTCAAGCGTACACATATATACACCGACACGACAATAGATACCAACAAAGTGTTCAAATCATTGGGACTCCGGTCCCACTGGCGAACGACTACCGAGCACGCTGAATGGACGAAAACGAGAGCCATGTCACGTACATCAATAAAATTCTAGTCCTAAGTTCATAATCGATTCCTTCTAATGTAATCGATTTATCGATTAAGTCGATTTTTTAATCATTTAGGTATTCTGTAAATACACATATGAAATAAATCTACTTTTTTAAATATTATAGTTTAAATTACAAAAAATCACGTACGTTACATTAACGTGATTTAATTTAATCATGATTTTATTAATTCAATTACATATAATATAAATGTGCAGTGTGCTTGCAACACACAGAGACAACCAGCCAGTCAACGTGCTCACGCCTCACACAGTCACACTACAGCATCCGATCGCGATACTACAAGCGTTGTCTACCGGTACAGTACAATACAATACGATACAAACTGGTCTACATCAAACAATAAGTTAAATTTGGATACTTACGACCGTATTATGCCAATACAATATTGTACGTCGTTACTGATACTTAGCTGCGTCGCCGCCGCCGCTACCGTCCTGTGTATCGACTTATTAATGCGAACTACCCTCACGTTATTTACCTTGGATCACATTCTTACCTTCGTCACATTTTTCTTTTTTTTGTTGATGAATCTTACCTACCAAAACTTAATTATAATCTCAATGTTCTCATTCGAAATCAGTCAGTACTGAATAAACGTCCAATTATGGAACTTTAGCTGTGACATAATAACTCGATACACATAATGTATAACAATGACACGGAACTTTAATGTATCTATCGCGCGTTCGTGCAAAATAATCGCACCAAATGAAAGACAAAGCGTAGATACATGGCAGTGTAACATACTATGCAGTTATCATGATATTATAATATAATACTTGATGATGTCCAATAAGCGAAATAATAAAGTGACATAGTAGTGATTGGACTTAGAATAGGACTCACCGTCGCTTACATAATACGACCGTACTGTAAGAGAGGGATGGAATTAGTGATCGCATCTATGCTCTGTCCTTCACGCACCTCCTGCTCGGTTATCATTGCACTTTCAACCTTTTGCAACACGACCAAAGTCATTTTTATTATACCACTTTTTATTATACCGTTCCCGTGAGGAGACACTCGCGTCATACTTTGCAATAACAAGACCACATTTTACTATCGGTTACCAATTTCGAACCACTGCAACTTTAGAATACTCGTATAAATAATTTACTAACTTTAATTCATTAACTATTAACTAAACACCCTTCCTATGAGTAGATTGTGTTTTATCTACCAATAATAATACACCCAGACAAGCAGATATCATGTAACCGAAACAAGTTCCCTCAGTAGCGTTAACGCTGAACGCACATAATGTCCGCACCGCACGCGCCGAACGCGCTGCATTTGTATGAAATCCACGGCCGCATATGTCATCCGCATCGGGCTCTCATATGATTTCATACAAATGCGGCGCAATCGGCGCGTGCGGTGCGAACGTTATGTGCGTTCACCATAAACGTTACACTACACCTCTAGCCGTATTCCTAGCTACGTTCTAATGGTCACTATGTAGCTCGCTTCCTTCACTATACAACTTGTGGGGGGGCTGTGGTCAGTGCACGTTAGTGTGCGGGGGAGGGTGGGGGGGGGGGGGGGTGGGGGGCGCCCTGCACGGACGGGACGCTCCGACGGACACAAATATCATATACCTTTGATCTGTGCTACGTATACTACTTTGAATAAACAATATTTAGTTTAAGATCCAAGAAACCTCACTGAATTGTCTGTAGCTACTAATATCGAGTAATTCGAAGGTATTTTAGGCTTTGCCGTCGGTTCGTCCCGTCCGTGTGTCCGTCCAAATTACCTGCCGAGTTCCTCTCCTCCAACACTCAACAGGTAATTTCATATTGATTAGTGATGGCTTATTATAATACAGATATGACCAGAAGGGTTCGTTAATCACATTATTTTAAGTGACATAAAGTTTAGTGATAAGCAAACTTTTCAAATTGTATTTGTTGTTCTGATCGTACTTTATGTCACTTTAACACAATTTAATATATAAGTTAGTCAGTCTCCAGAGTAGAGTGTGTCACAGAAAGAGATGAAGGTATGGAATGATGGCTGGGCTGATAACTGTTATGTTAATACCGAGCTGTGGAAGGAAAACTTTGTTATAAATGTTAAACAATATTTTATTTAAATGTAGCTAATGCTTGACTACAAACCCATTGAGGGTAAGTGGCAATGCAGTCGTTGATAGTAAAGCCCACTAACTTAGTAAAGGCCTGTTGAATTAAATCGGATTGATCACATCATGTTACCATTAATTGTCAGTTGCTTCCGTGAACATAATTTTTTTGGAGTTTATCTCCTTTAGAATCGATTTTCATATTTAAGCCCGGGGTATGAAAACTTATGAGGAATAAAATCAAACTTTCTCCATTACGTTATGAGTTATATTTGTAATTCGTAATACTGAATCTACTGATCAGTAACAACAACGTCTAATGATAATAATAATCTTGTTACTGATTTGACAATCACAAACTAGATGGCGTTGTTACTGATTTTATGATTGAAAACTAGATGGCGTTAAACTCCTGTCGTACGTTGGAGCTGACACACACAATTTTTTTATTATTTCTTTTTAACATGTGTGAAATTCGCTAATCGTTCGCAAATCGTCTTAAGTTTTATCACGAAATATAAATTAGGTTATCTCATCTGCTACAGGCCTTATTGTGTGATGACAATGAAATGAGATGACGATGACGCTGTGTATGACTGCGGTGTGTATGTGTGTGTGTGGGGGGGGGGGGGAGGGTGGTGTACATACCGTTGTAGGTGGGGATGTGCGTGTGCGAGGCGCGGTCGTAGGAGAAGTCGTGGTGTCGCGGGTGGTCGAGCGAGCGCGACGGCGACGCGCCCACGGGCGAGCTGTAGCGCAGCCGCGGGGCCGCCTCGCGCGCCGCCGACGGAGTCCTACCACACATACGACACTTTGTTAACTTTCACATTGGCTACTATTTAGCGTAAGGACACTTTTATACTTGTTTGTTGCTTCCGTAAAAATTACGTAACGTACGGAAGTATGCACAAGTTTAGAAATTACGATAACATATTTACAAAATGTGTTCACATTTGAAAATGTATAGTAACTTAGTTAACTATGACGCTTACACACACATACCCCCACAGTAGGTTTTTACCTGTGTGGTGGGTGGCATTGAATAAATACAATTGAAGTATGAGATAAGTCGTATAGGTGGTCCTTCGAGCACGAATATAAAACCGTGACGTACCTGCTCGCGTTCCTCGGGTCGAGGTGGTGCCGTTTCCACTGCTGTAGCTTCTCGCGTTCTTTAACTTCCTTCAGGAATACCTGGAACCAACAACAGTGTAGATTGTAGACTATCTAAAAATAATGTTGTAATAAAATCCATAAGTCTACCTCCCATGCCACAAGGGACATCGCCCTGATGCAATATTTTCAGAAAAACGAAACGTTTTCAGTAAAACTACCCAATCTCACGAGATCTCGTAAAGCTTGAGTTCTAACCATAGAGACCATAGTGTCTCGCGAGATCTCAGCTCGGTCTTATATGTCGAGATTGCATTCCCTAGGCAGCACCTTCAAGTCGTCCGTCATTCGTACGCACTACGCACACAATGTATTTAGCGTGTATGTGTGTGGTAGTGTATGTGTGTGGTGGAGGTGGTGTGGTAGGGGTGGTGGTGTACCTGCGCGATGCCGCTGTCGATCTTGCTGAGCTCCTGCTCCTCGCGGCGCAGCTTGGCGTCCCCGTTGACGGCGCCGTTCACCGCGTGCGAGTCGCGCTCGTCGTCGCTGTCCCCCACGCCCTTGTACGTGTCCGACCAGCGCCGCCGCCGCTCTGTACACACACACACACACTTAGGTCACTTCAGGTCTGCGCACATCGCAACAACTAGAACAATTCCACTCCGACTCGACTCATTCAAAACCATTCAAATATTAGCTTTGTAAAATGTTTGCGTCGTATATAATATATCGAGGTAATGTTGAAAGTTCAATCGCAAAGGGCAAGACATAAAGTTCATATTTCTGCCTATGAGTCGAGTTGACATTGAGTTGGAGTAAAGTGCAACGACTAATGCTAATAGGATTTTACAGCCATCGGCAAAATATTTTTTATTTAATAACTCTTATTGTATCAAAGTAGGGACATTTATCGGATTACAAAAATTATCTTTATATATGTTTGTAAAGCCAAACCGTATACCGGGGCAAATGAAAGATACAGCAGTCACCGATGGTCATAAGAAGCGAAGTACCTGGGTCAGTGTAGGGGTAGGGCGGCGCGGGGAAGTCGTCCCGCTCGATCTTCGGCTTGGTGCCCGGCGCCGGCTTGTACGCCGACGGATACGTCGACAGCTCTATCGGCTCCTGGAAATACAACACGATACGTCAACCACGAGTCTCAAGTAAGGCTTTATGTAAATTTTATCAGTAGCAGTGGGATCTCTCTGTAAATTCTCTGTTTCTTTCTTTTCTTCTCTCTTTCTTTCTATGATGTCAGTGATGATTTTGGAGTTACTGATGTTTATGAGGGATAGCCACGATAGCCAATTACTATCAGGTGGATCGTCAGCTTATTTGCCTGCTATTTCCATAAAAAAAGTTAAGTTATTGGTGGCAGCGGTGGGATCACCTCGTTGTTCATGTGCGGCGACTTGGGGCGCGGCGTCTCGCTGCGGATGGAGTCGACCAGCACGCGCATGCCGGGGCGCGAGCTCGCCTTGCTGCCGGGCCGCGAGCTGGCGCGGGTGCTCGCCGACGCTGCAAAACATAGCAATAGCGGACCTATATACCATGCAGATACCGAGGAACAGGATACACAGAAAATGTATCAAAATGCACAATGTAAAATTATTTTTATTTTATTTCGTTGGATACTTTTGTAAAAATGTAAGCAAAAGTAACAAATAAATTTATTTTTTTATGTATCTTACATAATTACAGAATGTATAGCAGCAAAGACAAACTCAATGACAATAGGATTCTTGATAAACCTTTTGCTTTTAGAGAACATACTGGTATGTTAGAATCTATCTGCAGGTTAGTATAAGAGTGAGTAGTGAATAGTGAGTAGAGTACTGACAGGGCGGGCGGTGGAAGTGCGGCGAGGTGGGCGGGCGGTCGGCGGGCTGCACGCAGCGCCGCAGCGTGGCGCCGTCGCCCGCCAGGTACGAGTAGGTGGTGATGCGGTGCGGGGAGCTGGCGCCCGAGCGGCCCTCGCGCAGCGCCAGCCCCGGCGACACCGCGCGGTACCCGTACTGCCACACGCACAAACACATACATATACATATACACTATCTTATACACAGAACGATAACTCCATACTAGATCGCTCGAGCCACGCGCACACGTACACCCGTTTTACGTAGGGCGCTAGATAAGTTTTGTCGTACTCCAAAGCGAAGCAAGATGAGACTTGTTTGTTGGCGGTGTAATAAACTTTAGTTCATTTGATCACTATTAGTTGACATTTGATACGCATACTGTGCTTTCATAAATTATAAAATAAAAAATAAATAACTGAGATGGCTGAGTTTACGCGGCGTGATGTTCGGGTCATTATAATGTATAACTTTCGTCGTGGTCTTACAAAGCAGGAATGCTTTGAAGAAATGAGTGGTGTGTTGCAAGATACCTGTTCGTCCTTAAGGACCATAGAAAGGTGGTATTTATAATTCCAAAGGGGAAACTTTAACTTAGAGGAGGAGCAAAGATCCGGTAGGCCGATTGAGGTAACTACTGACAAAAACATTTTTATTTTCAAAAATCTAATCATGCAATACTGACGAATGACATACCGCCAAATAGAGAGTATAATGAACATTAGTGCACCAACTATTCATCATATTCTGCACAATGAATTAAAAGTTACAAACGTTTGTTCACTCTGGGTACCACATACGATGACTGATGCTTTGAGGGAGCAGAGGGTAAAGTGGTGTAAACAAATGCTCCAAAAATTCGACGATGGCCATTCCAGCAATATCAATTCAATCATCACAGGCGATGAAACATATATTTATTATTATGATGTCCTTACTAAATCCCAGAGCAAAATGTGGGTATTTGAAGACGAGGAACCGCCAACATTAGTGAAACAAGCTCGATCCGTGAAAAAATTAATGGTAGCAGTTTTTTTCAGCAGGAGAGGTATTTTGTCCACTATACCCCTAGAGACACAGAAGACTATCAAGGCTTCCTGGTACATAAATAACTGTCTTTCAAAAGTTTTTGAAGCTTTGAAAAATGAGCGATCTAACTCAAGACCCGAAGACTTGGACTTGGTTTTTCCACCACGACAACGCTCCAGCACATCGAGCCGGCCAAGCAACTACATTTCTGGAAGAATCTAAATAAAAATTACTCAGTCATCTTCCCTACAGTCCGGACTTGGCACCATGCGATTCCGCCTTGTTCCCCTACGTGAAGAAACAGTTAAAAGTACGAAGGTTTTCTAGCAACCCAGAGTTACTAGGAGCGTTTGAAGAAATTTGCGCAAATATTCCACAGTTGTTTTGGAAGGAGACTTTTGCCACTTGGTTCGAGTCTATGAAGGCTTGTATAGCCGTTGAAGGTGATTACTTCGAAAAAAAGTAAATACTCTGTGAGTACGACAAAATTTATGTAGCGACCTACGTATGTAGGCGAAAAATAAAAGAATGAGTGAACGGATCGACCAAGTTTTTCTTGTCCGTGAACGGTGTCTATGTGTGCGTTGATCGTGCGCTCTGTGTGTGGAATTATACTTTTGTCACTTTCCTTTAATAGTAGCTCAGTGCACGCTCAACGGACTCGCGTCCGCACACTAGCACGTATACGCGTACATATGTGTACGCACGTGCGCGTTTTATGAAGTAAGCCGCGCGGGGAATATTTATTTTGAATCTTCTTCACAATTTATTAAAACTTGAAGATAGTTTTCTACACTACACTCTGTACCCGATAACCCGGTGAGCAGATAACCAACGTATAGTCAGTAAGTTTCGTCATCACTCATCGAATCTACCAAATAAATGTAAGAAAATTTGACATTTTCGACGTTTATTACACGAAATACATTGATACCTCGTACATTTATATAACTTCTTGTAAACACTATGTAAAAATATTCTTTCGAGATCTACATCTGTAAAATCTCAACACTCACCAACATGATATGAATTTAAATTGTTGATTGTTGTCGAGCGACCGTTGACCCGTGCGGCCGGGCCGGGGGCAGGTGTGCAATGATTCAATTTCAACAACAAATCAATTGAAACATTACAATATGTACTGTAGTGTGTAGTGTGTAGTGCGCACTCAGCAGGCAGCGGTCGGCCATCGATACCGGTAACGCGACACCGCGCCACGCTCCAATCGAAGCTCGCTGAACTAAATTTCACTCATGTTTATAAACTGCTCCGCCGCTAATACAATGCATCATTATTTTCTCGTTCGCTTAAAGTGTACTAACTTAAAATAAAATGCCAAAACATAAATTAATCACTGAAGTAAGGTTTGTGTAGCAATCAGTAGCAAGTATCGAGAGCTGTGACCGTCGGGTCGGGAGTCGGCAGTCGGGTAGACGTGAAGGAGCTACTACACACGGCATGCTGGCTGAGTGCTGGCTGAGCGGGCTGGGGGCGGAGGAATACGACATGTATGAGCTACGCGACGAGGTCGTTATTACAACTGAAAATGAGCTTGACGGGTCGCTAATAAAACTTTTTGTGCCCTAGAACGATCGATTTGCAATAAATTCGCAATTTACATATACATACTACACTGTACAGATCATTTTAAATTAAAAACCAAATATTTTCTACATTACGAAATCGTTCAAAGGCTTAAGTAATTAATCTTAAAAAAATAATTTGAACGAAATATGAAAGTCGAAAAGAAAAGTGAAGTGAAACAAGCACTGATATTACGACATAGGCAATAGGGGAACATGCGTCAAAAGCAGCATAGTAATAAGTCAAATGAAAAAAAATTTTTTTTTTTAAACGCTTTTATTTCAATAATGTTTAGTTTATAAAATTAGCTACAAGTTGTGAAAATTTCAAGTCTCTACGTAAAATGTCTAAAGTCTGAAAATCGTTTTTTTTAATTTAACAACAAATAAATAATGAAAATTAGTTTTAAAATATGATTTTCGTGTATTGTCATCGGAAATACACATGTCTGCCAAATTTCATCAATTTTCATTAAAGGGAAGTCATTCAAATTAACGTTACAAGATTTGATGCTCCGAAAAATCGTTTTTTTTTAATTTAACAACAAATAAACAATGAAAATTAGTTTAAAATATGATTTTCGTGTATTGTCATCGGAAATACACATGTCTGCCAAATTTCATCAATTTTCATTAAAGGGAAGTCATTCAAATTAACGTTACAAGATTTGATGCTCCGAAGTGAAACTAAATAAAAGCGTTTAAAAATATATTATATCATTTGATCAAATTGATTAATTTCATTTCAATTTAATTCAACTTCATCATTGAATTCAAAAAATATTATTCCAATATGTAATTCAAATTTCGTCCAAAATGATAAACTTAAAATAAAAAGGCAAAATAAAAAGGGACGGACCTTCCTGGTCAAACTACTGTAGGGGCTGCAGTAGGAGCCGTTGACGCTCGGCGTGCGAGACCGCAGCGAGAACTGCCGACAAACGCCACGTCACACCTCGCACAGTGCCGTCCCGCTCGCACACCGACACACGGCGCGAGTGCGAAAGAGACGGCTGCCTGTGCGCTAGCTACTCATTAGGCATGTAAGTGGCTACCGTCTATGACTATCATCATGACATTATAGTGTTGTACATTTTGTTAATTACAAGTAATACAATTTGACATAGAGAATCTGAAACGGGAACCACTGACGAATATAAAAATTACTAAACACAAAATGCTGTGAAATGAGTAAATTAAAAATTGCAAATTAAATAAAAACACATCGATATCTACACATAGACATGCACTAACGTAGTGGGGTGCATTATAGGACACAAGTCATAATTACATACTGTGATACTATAGAAATGCAATAATTTTTATTTCAAAATAAATGAAACAATTTGGGAAGATGATACTCAAGATAAACTATTAATAAATCACACATACTAGTATATTAATTGTAAATGGTATCTGTGTGTGTGTGTGGTGGGGGGAGGTGTGTGTGTGTGTGTGTGGGGGGAGGTATATGTGTACCTGTAGCTCGGAGGAGGCGCGGTCGAGCGCGAGCGGGTCGTGCGGCGCGGGCCCGCAGCGCGGGTGCCAGATGGCGGCGCCCTGCAGGAACATCTCCTCGCCGTCGCCGAACGGGTCGCCGCACTTGCTGCAGCGCGCGCACGTCGGGTGGAAGTGGTGGTTCTCGCCCGCCTGCAACAACACACACACACACACATCGTAACTCAATGCGCAAACAGGAAGCGAGGGCAACTTTTTATACAAAATATTACCTACGACTCATGGCGACGGCCTTTCGGGCACCACAGCATCTCCTATTACATATAAATGTTATCTACGTTGTCCCAAAGTATCATCAAAACAGTTGATCAGAATGTCAAGACTACAACATGTAACACAATAACAATATTGTAATACACCATGGTGGTGTATGTAGCGGCGATGAGAGTGCTATAATTCATAACTGCACCGCGCTAGTTAGTATGCACCTGACGCGCGCAACACTCGTCGTGCGGTGTACCGGGGGGCACGTGCCCGCTGGGGTACCGCTATGTCGTCTGCGATGCTTTATGGATGAGCCCAGGCGTGCTGTTACTTATGAATAATGTTTTAACGAGCTGATAGTGAGCAATTTGTGCTGTTTATTTATCTTAACGTACACTTGTGATGTTTAGTTCTAAGTGTTTTATCAAACTTGTTCGTATGTCACAATAATAACTGGATTGTATCAAATGGGTACAACTGCCTTCAAAACGGAACCGAGTTACACGTATATACTGGTAAATATTGAATTCAATATTGAATGATTCATATTCATCCAGTATGTTTGTGAATGGGCCCGCAGTCCGCACGAGGGCCACGAGGCCGCGTGCCGCAACTCAATCAGTGCGGACGGGACGCTCAATGAATACGCCGAGTCGTCCGCGCGGGACGCAGCGCACACTGCACTCAAGTGGAACGCACACGATGCACTATCTTACCACAAGGACATATGGCGATAAAAACGAATCTTTTGCACGAAAAGTGAAAGAGTCAAGCCAATCTTTGTATTGGTTATATTTCGTAGGTTTAAAAAAACATTACAACTTATTCTTCTCTATTGTCAACAATGTGACAAGACACAGTGTTGTATGATGGAATAATAGTACAATCATGTCTTTAACTTTTTTAAGTTTATTCATTCGTATCTATACTCTATACTCAATAGAGATGTATTAAAAATGAATTAGCATCAAGTATTTTAGCGGGCAGTTAGAGATTCATATGATACCTACACCTATCTGATTATATTTTAATGCCAAATGGTACGCGTCAGGGATATACATATATTTGTGACGTTCACATTTGTGAAATTGTTAATTCAACAATGTCAAAAGCCCGTTCGACTTCCCCTCGCGGCGCGGGCGGTGAGTCATTCGTTTAATTCCGCGCAGCTGTTACATTTGCAGAAGTTCGGTATGGTGCATTATCAACAAAGCGACTAATAAACAATTGTATATTATTCGTTTTCACAAACAATGGTAGGACGGTACATCACCGAAGACACAATGCACCGCTCGCCGCTGGCACAGTGGCGCTCATTGTGATATTTACAACATACCGTCTTGGAAATTTTCAAATCGACGCGGGAATAATTATTATAGTTATTTCACTACTGCTGGCGTGAGGATATTCTTACTGATTGTAACGATGTTAAGGTATTGGATTGATAAGGCAGTACGAGGAGAGTAAGTGGTAGCGTGATAGTGGTAGTGATAGTGGTACAGACCTGCAGCACCTTCCCGGAGATGTACCGCTGGCAGTAGGCGCAGCGCACGCCGTACAGCCGCTGGTAGTCGCGCTCGCAGTAGGGCACGCCCGCGCGGCCCATGTACTCGCCCTGCAGCACGGCGCCGCACTCGCCGCACGCGAAGCACCACGTGTGCCACTGCCGCTCCAGCGCCACCAGCGCCTGCCCCTCGCACAGCGCCTGCCCGCACCCCGCGCACTCTGCAACACACACACACACACATATACCGCATACCGCCCTTCTCTTACTCGCCAACAAGCCATTAGGGGACGTGCTTGTTTTTAACCTTGTTCTCGTGACAGCTTTCCATCAGATGAACATCATTTCACAACAGCTCTTGATGACTTCATCTTTCGTCATTAATATAAGATGATAACGAGATCAAGTAGACTGCTCGACCTACTAGCTTCAATAGCACACGCACATCAATAATTTAATTAAAATACATAGTTGTGAGTTGTAAACCATGTTCTCCGCTTTTGCTACCGAACCACAAACCACGAAATTACTCATACTCATTGATGTATGGTACATCAACGTCCGTAAATCGGGCGCTGCCTCGAAAACAAACATCAAACTTAGAACGCAAATCCAATTACAAACATCCATTCATCATCTGGTAAACGTGGTGTTTACCCAACGAGTCCTGCGCTCTGCTGGCGCGATGGCGGTCGGCGAGCTCGGTGACGTCACCGACCGTACGGGTATTAGGGCCGGCTTTCATCAAAGCCGAGAAGAGCGGAGATGGGCGTTAACAACCAATTTAGAGCCATCGGGCACAGCTAACTCATTCCAGCCGAAGGGATGTGAAAATAACGAGAACTGATGGATTGTTCACGCAAGTCTCCCCTGTTCTCCGTTTGTGTGTCAGGTGCGTGCTAGTTGTGGTACTGACCATTGGGGTCCGGCTGCCGCCTGTCGACGTGGTCCCTGTCGGAGGCGGGTGACACGGGCGACACGGGCGAGGTGGGCGAGGTGGGGGAGGCGGGCGAGGGCGAGGCGGCGGGCGAGCGGGCCGCGCGCGCCGTGTGCCGCTGCGGCGCCGCCGTGCAGGCCGCGCACACCACCTCCGCGCCCGTGTACGTCACCTTCTCGCCCGACGGGAACGCGCGTCTGCCGAGACACAACACACAGCTTACATCTCACATGCACCGCTGCGAGCAGGCCGCTGGACAAACTAATGCCCGCTCTGCCCTACACGTAGTCGCTAAGCAGTTCACAGTAAGCCTTAACCGAAATTTTCGGGTGACAGATCAATCGAGAGGGTTCAAAAAGTTTAGAGAGTAAATTTTTAAATTTGTTCACTGCCCTCGATAATAGGAGAGCACTTCTCATCTAAACATTCATATAATACAAGTTACAACGTATCCAATTTAAAGATAAGTGACTTTATTCCAAAGTTGCAACTTTGAAGCCTTAAAACTCTTCAAGCCTCTCGTACAGGCAGCACAATGGCATCTGAATGAACCTTAAAAAGAATACCTTACCATTTTGTTCCAAACCTATACATATAAGTGGAACATCGTACCGTATCGTGTCAACACTCAACAGTGTGTATACTGACTTGCATCGCGCACACGTGAAGCACTTCTGGTGGTAGGTGTTCCCGAGCGCGGAGACCACCTCGCCCTCCACGTACTGGTTGCAGGCCGCGCACCGCGTGCCGAACGCGCGCTGGTAGTCCTGTCGACACCACACACCACGACACACGTTACTACATAATATATCCTCACAACAGTGTTGTGATTACAGGGGCATCAACTATCTTCGTCCAAAGCCGAGGTGTAGGCACACCCGGTGCTAACTATTTATTATGTTTTTCGCTCTTGTTATGGTCGGCAACGTTCCACTACCACTTACAATCAGGTGGTACGTTCGCTGGCATGTTTACATGACATAATAATATAAAGTCATATTAGCTTATATTTTGAATGAATATCCGCATTGGAATTCTGCGACCTACAACTTTAACAAAAGCGAGTCAATTAGATTGAAACATGCAATGAATACAAATATCAAAATAATGTCGCGTGTCACGTTGAATCCCGAACATAAATTGCTCGCTGTAACCCGTCAGCTGTAATCTCGGTTTATCTGGCAAGCTCCACATTATTGGAGCGCGATATATTGAGGGAGACGTCTTTCAGATCGTTTCGGTGGCGTTACCCAAACATTTATATTGGCTCGTTTGCGTAAAGAAGGGGCTACGTTGGGCACTTTGTATGCTTTAGAGATTACGTTTCCGCAGTTTTAACTGATTCCGGTAGCAATAACGCAAAATGTCTGTGTGCTTTATAAAATATGTCGATCTACGAGCACTATACGATGACCACGCGACCTTTATTTGCCCTACGATTGCTTCACAGTTATGTCGAGATGAGATGCGGGCTACATGAAATCGGAGAACAAGCAGCCTTCGTATTTACGGTATACGTCTCACGGTTATTTTCATACGCACATTCTTGTCATTGCATTGCGTGATTGCTTAAGAATAACCTGTACGCATTAGGAATACAAGGAAAACAAAATATTATTAGCTCTCAGTTACGACAGAACTCAACAGTCCTCGACGAAATACGTGCGAAGAACGAGGAAGTAAGCACAAACATAGCGGTGGCTCTACACTGTTACTTCGCTCAACTCATCTTCAGTCTACATCGCGAGTCTACTGTTACCGACACCGTGTGATAGTTGTAGCCGTTGTAGTCTGTGGCCAGTGTGTGGTAGTGTGTGGTAGTGTGTGGTAGTGTGTGGTAGTGTTGTGGGTACCTGCGGGCAGTAGTAGTGTCCGTCCTTGCAGAAGAAGCCGCCGCGCGCGAGCGACGCGGCGCACGCGCGGCACGTGAAGCACGCCGTGTGGAAGTACTTGTCGGACACGCGCAGCACCTCGCCGCTGCACTTGCCGCCGCACGCGCCGCACACCACCTTGCCTGCACACACAACACACACTCTTACAGCTTACTCTCATAAACTACACACCAAATGCACAACACACAATACACAATTACCACAGAAAACAATGAGGAAAAATAAGATTTTGATGTCAACTTTATCGCTATTCAATTAAAACACAAATAGAATATGCCACTCGAATGTTGGTTTAAGGTCCCCACTAATTAAAACTTCTCTTAACGTTTAACTATATTATAATTTTATAATACATATTCCAGCTCTGAAAACTAGTCCAGATTCTGTTTGTATATGGATTTAGTTTCGTGGACCATCACTAGATGGCGTTGTTCAACCGGATTGAATAATGTTAATTATTCTTCGTATTATAGACTACACAAGTATCGAAGAAAATACTTTTCTTTTGATACTCGCTTTCCGATTTATTTTATTACAACTTGAAATCGTGAGAACCTAGAACACTCCGGAATGTTTTTAATATTACGTATAGCTCTTATCACTATGTTAATTTAATCTTCGTTGTAACGACCAATGATGTTTACTTATAATATCATTGGTAACGACAGAGGAAAAGCTGTAACGGGAATATGTACCTATATCATTATTATAGTCCTTATTATATCGTCAAAGATTTGCATTCCCTACACGTCTCCCTAGTTAATCGTAATTCATTTCATGAATGAAACACAGCTATAGAGAAACAAAATAGGACGATGATACGAGTGTACCTACAACGTACTACTACATGTCAGAACGCTCAATAAATTAATTGAGTTAATTCAATTGATCTGACTGCACCGATGCACGTGCTCCCCTCACACTGCGTACATCTGGCTGGTCTGGCACACCGCGCTGCGACACAACGATATACACGTGTGTGACGTGTCACACACACATACATACACATGCATGGTAATCCCTTTCTATGGTGAATACGTTTCCCAGTATGCTAACGACATAGCAACAGGTGTCTGTCTGCGATACACAGAATGCTAATGTGTCCCGGAGAATACGCTTTCATTTGCGGTATGGGGTCGACTGCGCAGTCATTTTACTAATAGGATCCAAATGCAAAATAAGTAAACCTCATTCCCGCACTAGATTCTTCTGTCGCAGGTGGACACACAACACACACGCATGTCTGTCATATTTATCCTACCAGGAATCAAATCCAGGACTTAAACTTTACTTTTAATTGCTACTATTAACTAGGCTGCAGGGTCGTCAGTGGTCACTAAGTAAGTTAGTCATAAAAATTTGTTAATTTCACGCTGAACGGAAGAAGCATTTGAGGTCGTGCGGCTCGTGCGGCTCGTGCCGACGCGTGGTGAGGGAAGCGGGAGTGACAGTGACATTGCTCCTGCGACCCGCCGGATGCTATAGAGCAGCCCTATAGAGTACAGCTACAATCAACAACACAGTGCAGTTAGCTAGCAGTCGAATCGTCTCCCCTCGCATCGATGCCCCTCGCTCGGTGCGCACCGCGCGGAGTGCACGGCCGCACGGTGACGATAAATGTAATTATGTCCCCTTATGGCGTAAGCTATAAGTAGCGCTCGTCAGTTACGAGGTGTCAATAAGGGTGGGATAACACCAGGCGGAACTACTAAATGAAGCGATTGAGACGGAGAATTGTATGGGTACAACAATTTACAGGCTCCCAAACTCTCATTGTTAAACGTAAATGTATTAAACAAAAATTTGAACTTCGAAATTTAGCATCTCTGTGCATAAAACTTTTACATGCCTTTGGTTGACCGCAAGAATTCTTAACACCGTATTATTTTCTTCGTATACTCCTAAAATTTAATAGCGAAAAAAGACAAAACGATAGTTACTGTTATCGCCCTGTTTCAGGCTTTAAAAGTGCAATCTATAAATATTGTCCATCTACCTTGTTCTCTATTTCGAACGATATGTAGCGGAAATATATCAAGTATAACTTATCCATAGATTGGAGTTTAGTTTTTATTAAAAACATTACTCCGCGTTCGTCGAGTGTCAAGTGTGGCGCGCCCCTAGCGGACGGGCGCCCCGGGCGGCAGTCGGCGCTGTGGCAGCAGCAGCTGGCCAGATGGCGACATGCGGCCCGCACGAGGGCACTGCGGCTGATAATTTATATTTTAATATTTAAACTCCTTTCTTTAATCTGTGTAGCTAAACAGGACCAAACACTCGGTTAAGGGAAATATCGATTAATCAAGTAAATGATTTGCCCGGCGGCTTGTGTCACTCATAAGTGATCGACCGAGTTAAATAAACAACAGCAAGCGCGGTCTGTAGTTACGTAACAGACGCCGTGTCACGGAGGGCACGCAAAGCTCCGATCGTACCCTATCGCTAAGCCATGTGGCATGAAAAGCTTTCGATAATTGGGTTGGACACTGACCCTTCCACCTGTAGCGACAATATAATATGTTGCATTGTAATCAAGAGTCGGCTGCCCCTGCGCTCACCCCTCGCAGACAGTCGCCTCTAGTATCTCACACGGAATAAACGCGGTTTACGTACGTGATTCGGTATTATCATTTCTGCCTCCCAATATATTGATGCAAGGTTACTTATCTGAACTCTAGATACACTATACGAACAGTGATCATCTAACCAGAACAAGTAACCAGCACACACCAATCCACAATACCTTACTAGGTGGTGGAGTATGCTCTAGGTCTACTCAGCCATGAAGAGGGACCCGTGCCATTAATGGGTTGAAGCCAATTGATTTGATAACTGAATATTTATCCGGATGTCAGTGAAACAGTGGATCCAGTATCATGGGTAAGTCACAAGCCACGGGCTATCGACACCTTGACGGATGGCGAAGATATAAATCTCGACGAGAAAATAAACACGCGGGTGTATTATAAAGTTGGCCGAGCTAAAACTGTTCGCATTCCGCCGCCGCGTCCACCGTCTACCTCGATCGAAGGCGAGGTCAATACAGCTGAACTCTTTCTGATTACCACGACGATTATTGAATTATCTTTTCGTAAGGTTTTTGTTCTTCATTCCCGAGATTTATTACATTTTTATCGCAGAACTTGACGGCACTCCGTTTCATTCTGTCATTCATTTCACTCTATTGTCTATTTTTGCTTTCAGTATTTGCTCTACTAGGTATAACGTTTTCTCAATACGAGTACATGAACGGTCGCGGCGGGTCTACAATCTACATTCTACACTCGATCGATACAACTGATAGCTTGATCAATATTTTACTTAGTTTGGTCCTAACAAAAAGGTAACCTGCATCCTAAACGAATTTGAAATATTGTACATAAATAACTATATCAAATAAAATTATTCTCCTCAAACCCTGTTAGAGCAGGGTTCTACAGGGAACCATGTTCTAGACAAAATTGCTTATGACATATTTCGACATGATCATTCTAAAGATGATTTGTTATTTTGTTTTTTCCTAGTGTGATATGACAAAGGATGGAGGTAGACCAGATGCACCGTATCTACCGAAGTAGGTTGAATGAAGCTGGGGCGATGCGATAACCTCCCTGAACTATTAGGTAAGAGCAATTCAGCAGATCCAGACAACAGCCGCAAGGACCGCGCGGATCACGCAAACACCATGAGCGAAAAACATAAGCAATGAATGCACGCTCCAGACGGAATGCCGCGGCTATGTATAGCGGAGACGGTCGACGGACGACGATCAACGGTCTGGCGCTGTGCCAACACACCAACACACCAACACACCAGCCACCATCAGACGAGCCACAGCCGCGAGCTGTTATCGTCGTATAGATATCCTGCTCAGATAACGCAGAGGACGAGTTAAGTGCCCATATCGTAAACGTAAACGTTTGAACAACCCATACTCAAAGACGACGTTTAGAGATTAGAGAACATATCTTGGTAACTTTCACATGTTGTTATAACACGTTACTAATGTACATCACAGGTTATGTTCTTGAAAAACAAACGTAATGAAGACAGCGTATCCTCAGGTAAATTTCTCCAGGTAAAAGCGGTAATTTTAAAAACTGCATCGATTTGCCACGATAGATGGATATAACAGTTTGGAAAGCAACATTACGGAGCGGAAGTTTTAGAAACAATAATAATAAACCTGACCAATGATGGTGTATTACGATCGTTACGGCTTTGGAAAGTAACTACATGTTACTCTTGTCCAAAACTCATGCTCGGAGCTGACGTACAATCAAATTTTATTAGTGAGAACGTTCATATAGATGCTAAAGCTAGCGACGCGCATTTACCTTGCCTTTGGATTTCTAAATCGTAGTCGTAGCTAATGATTGATATTGATTTTTCTTTATGATAATGCCCGTAGCCGTAGAGAAAATAGGCAACGGCTATCATAAGGCTTGAAATTACAATTGGCTATGGAGAAAGGCAATTAATATGGCTTGTTTTATTTTGTTAATACTCGTAGGTACTCCATTTTCTATAAAAAAAAAATGAGAGGTGTCAAAGGATACCCGGATGGAACGAAGTTCCTTTCGATTTAAGTTTTGTTTTGTTGTACAGCGCCATTGTAGAAACTTGGAATGTCAAATATGATTTGAATTCAAATAATAAAGAATACTTTGTAAATAGAACATAATATATCATTTTAACATTGAAGTACTATTACTAGCATATAGAACAGACACCCCGAACACCATGTATGTCCCAATGCATTGGCGCCACGTGGCTTCAATCGTCAATGAATTCGTTCGATTTTGAAAGGAGAACGGAGGCTCAATTTTGAAATTCGAACCTCCCGGGGCGGGACACACATTTTGTTCCAGATGTCTGTTCTATGTCATTATACTTCAATGCATTTAAACAAATAATAATAGATGTCGCTACAAAAATGTACTCTGAATCACGCTGTTGAGATTCTTTGTAAAACATTATAAGTAATCGACCTAATGACATGAATGTCGGTTCGGTTCGGGTTTATTCAGCCATCTCTGTAAAACTTTCTGAATCACGCTTAAAAGGGGGGGGGGTCATTCGCAAAATCAAAAAGTGTCGAAATTTTCCGTCTAGCCCTCATTCACAACGCGCGATAAGGAACTTCGTTCCAAAAATTCGTAGTTTTTTTCTCCACAAATAATTACGTCTCGATCTTCCACTCTGAGGTAGGGACTTGTTCAGTTCAGTATCTTGTCCATGATGAAGTGAGATATCCAGCATACAATAGCTAATGGTAAGGCGATATCACCGGGGCCTTGATATGGCGGAGTAAAAACAATGATTGCAGCTCTTTTTTTATAGGTACATGTATTATCGTTGGAATGATTGTAGCTCATTTGGTAACAAAAAACATTGCGAAACAAAAACCTGTCTATGATAGTGTGCTGTGTGAGTCACGGCAACAACACCACGAAGATAAAAACTGAAATATAGCGGCAGGTGGCGCTCTGGTCGGTTCGAAAACTGTTCGCAAACTAGTTGGGAGCACTGACACACAGTTCTGAGTGTGACCATTCATCACGATTCACGACTAATCTGTATTGTTTCTGATACGGCATTGTTTTGGTATAGGTGTTATCTCTATTCGGTAACTGTTAGCCAATAATATTCTGTATTCACTTGCGACTCGTATGGAGCCAACAAGTTACAGTAAGTTTTGTTGTAAAATTATAATTATTTTGATTTTAATTAAAAACATAAACTCTACTTGAAATATGTACATCAAATTACTCAAATTACTACATTATGTATTAAAGTAACTCAATAACTTGTCACTATTCAACTACTGAATAAACAAATAAGTTTTCTATTCGTGGAACAACCCCTGGTTGAGGTCGAGGTCAAAAGAGTCGAGGTTTTCATTCTACTGGGTGTAAACCACGTGAGCACCCTGCTCACGTTTTGGCCCTGGGTGTAGCATTGTTGGAAAATACGTAGGCACCTGTTACACAAACGAAGGAATATGATTCTCACAATTAATTTAAGGATTTCTCATTCCTTATAAGAATATTCTCTTTTGGAGAAATGTTGAGGGCAACGTGACGAACAAACTTATAAGAGTTCTCCGGGTCCAAACTACGTAATTTACAAAATTACTATTGTTCAAGTTTGCTAGCTCGAATTTACTCAACCTTTTTCATTTGAAAGCAATTTCAAGCTAAGTAGGAGATTCATTTAATTGCGACGATGAAGATAAATTACCTCAAGTCGACATAACAATAGCAACAACAGTAACATCAGAGTCCACACTCGAGCAAAATAAACACACCGCACTTGTTCAAACAAACAAATTTCACAACAAGCGTGGCAGCCGCCAGGGTCATTGCGAATAGGATCGGTCTCCGGAGACCGCCGCTCGGGCTCCCGGGGGCCTCGTCATCACAGCTGTCTAATTACAATGACTACGATAACTTTGATTTAGTACATATTATAGCTTTGACGTTAATGTTCATCTAGTAGTCATGTAGCTCACGTAATACAAAATATAAAAAGTATTTATATTTTTACAAAGCAATTTTTCATTCGTTGCCAGTCTCTACTGCATTCAAGTATCCGAATACGTAGTCGGTCGTAAGTTAAGGAGTTACACATAAAAAGAATTGTCGATCTAATTCAATGGCAGAGATGTAATAATTGGTTCCATAATGAAGACAACTTATTTCTGTAGCCGCAATTTCTCCCCTGATGATCTTTGCCTCTCTATAGCATCCACGGTGATAAACTACACATAAAACCACATACCGTTGATAATGATTACAACACGGAGGTACGTTACTCAGCCCAATGTCTATGAACTTAAGATTGGAACTTAATTGAATCTCTCCGCTTCTGTATGAGCAAACTACAATACATCCCCGCATACAAATCGCGAACACGTTCATTTAGTACGTGCTAATGATATTGTTATTGCAAGTTAAGTAGGAGTTGCAAGTTCCTGGAATGCTGTTTGTTTTTATTGCAACATTGGCACTTTGCGGTAATGAATAAGGTAATAAGGGAAAACACATTCTACAAGAAATAATTAGCTAACGGGCAACGACACAAACGCCCCGCTACAGAATTTTATTCGATATAAACGTTATTTCTAATTCGCAAACAATATATTTAAAAATATATTTGAGCACTGAAGCTCGTAGCTCTCGGGTTATAAGAAACACGTAGATAGAAACATCTAGACGTCACATCACCAAGATTTGTCAGTAAAGTAAATGACCGTGGAATTCTTCAAATAAAAGACACGCCTTAATCTCAATGCCAAGAATGATACAAAAACACGCGGCCAGAGCCGTGGATGCGTCACCGAAGATGAAATACACCAGCCATTACAGCCGACAAGGACATTGTCACGGAGAGCATGATTGGGCAACTAACAACACGGCCCGTCGCGCGCCGCTCCGCCGTCCACGAGACATATTTGACGAATGGTGATAATAATAAAACTGCTTAATTACTAGGAAGTATATTTTGTGCCCATAATAACAACTATTTAAATATAATTCTTTCGTAATACAACCTTCAGCCATTATTTTATTAGCTTAAGCACATGTTATATAATAATATGTATATGAACTACTTAATATTAGCAGTATGAATGGAAAACACGCGAAACAAGCCAAATGTGGACATTTGTCCACTAATCGGCCAGTCGTTTACAAGAAATAACATTTTTGAACACAAATTCCTAAATCAACAACGGGGAAATAAAACCAATAGAAAGAATGTGAGGAGGCGAGCTCATCTTAAAAAAAGCAAACGATTGCCGCTCCAGTGAAGCCGCGCCGCTGAAGTGGGCCCTCGTGACTCGAAACTTGTGACACGGGTCAACAGCTGAGAGTGCAACCGCGGAACTTGCCAATTTGTGATACATGTTGACCAGCTTTTCTTCTTTCTGATTCTAGCTATATTACCGGAGTAGAAGTCATTGCGAAAAGTGCCGATAATGAAGAGGCAGGCTCTAAACCTTCACAATTTCAGTGAGCGATTGGACTTATGCAACTTATAGGTATTTATTTAATCTTAAACAAGAACATCTAAATAAAATAAAAACATTTTATTACGAGGTTCAAAGTTCCATACAACTTAATCAGACTCTATACTTAAGCAAGCAATTACTAATCTTGATGATATTATTATGATGTTGAGACAAAGACCAGATTATAAAAGGAATCTGATAAAATCTTTATAAGATGATATTAGTTCACACGATATGCATAGGTATGTGTAAGATACAATACAATGCGATGCTCGCCAAATGATGTTCTATTAGGGAGGTTCTAATTAACTCAACAATTGTTACAATAGGCAGTCATCGCGCGTGTAATTGTCAGACCGAACTTGGCTTGATAATGTTTTTGTAATATGAATGTTAAGTTACATTTTAACTTACATTATATATTTTATATCTAAACTAATATTTCAGTTGGTCTAATTTTAGAAAATGTTAGAGTCATCGATATTCGATGATGTTATTGACGCAATATCGACATTTGAATGGTGAGCGCAATTTAAAAATAAAATGTACGTACATTAAAAGACTGGAAAACGCAATATCTCGTTGCATTAGTTAAATATTGCGCGCTCCCTCGCACTAAGGTATTAAGGTCTAAGTGCGAGTGAGCGCGCAATATTCAACGAGTAAGTATTATATACGAATACTAAAGTGACTGAAAATACATGAATTCAGAGGACTGCAAATTTTACTTGACATGACAAAAGCAGTATCTCTGCAAACATACGTATTTAAATAAATTACGCGTCCAATGAACTTCCAAGTCACCTTTTGTCCTCCGAGTGTGGCGCGGCGAATGCATGACGGGTTCTATTTGTGAGAAAACACTTTAAATGAAAATGGAGGACATTTTACTTAGCGTCTAATGACTCATGAGTAGGTAACAGTCCGTTCCCTCTTGTTGGACACCCGGCAGAACGGCGCTCTAGTGGCTAAACATTATATATGAAGCTCTACAGTTATCCGATACTGGTCGACTCCAACAGGCTCCCGAAACTGTCGGGCCAAACTCCCGAAAAGTGGGATATGGTGGCGGAACAGGGTTTAGGAGTGCTTGATCAAGTCGCTTGGGATTGCGATTAAAATTGCAAAAAAGTAGACTAAAATTAAGTAGACACACTGCCTGAGGTATCATTGATGCGTTTACGTCCAAAAACAAAGAAAAAAAAACCGTTTCTCAACTAGGTCTATAACTTGTACATACCAACCAATACACGTTAAAATATTTTACCGATGAATTTTTGTAAGATATTCAACAAACTTCAAAAAACATGAGGAGTTTAAATATTATCAAAACCTTTACTGGTCACTCCTGATGCCATAGTCTCGTTTGTTGACCAGCATGATATGATACCACAAGCAATACAAATAGTGTCATTCATGCTAATTAATCTGCTCTTAAAAACATAATTAATCAAGACAAATGCGTTGCTAATGCTTAAGAAACAGCACGTCATGTTCTCATTTGTTTGTGATCGCATTGACTATTGCGACATCCCTCCAACAAACATAAAACAAGTATGAAGAATGTTTGCCGACAGGAATAAGTCTGACGATGACGAGTCAACCAATCCAACAACACTTAATTACTTGAAATTGAACAGCACTCGAGAGATATAGTAAACAAAACTCTTCACAGGTCACGTGTTACATTTATAATTTATTCATCATCCCGATGTATGTCATTAATATCTAATGAGAGATGCTCCTCAGTTTGGTAAGGATGATTTAACGTTCTTACTTTGTTGCGCAGTAATTATACTACATGTGAACTATCTTGGGACTCCCAAAACTTTCCAAAGCGAGACCATCGTTGCCATGGCGCGGCGGAGCATTCCTCCACGACTACATGCCTGTTGATCCAAGTTAACAAAAATGACACAGATTGCGAGTCTGCTTTGTCATTACGAAACTCGCAAAAAATATCGTCGACAGAGTCAGGGTTCGTAATAAACATACTGGATGTAAGTTCCCAATGTCTACAGAACCAATGCTGAAGAAATGAACAGTCACAGCTCATAGCCATGGAGATAATTCGTCGATCTCCCTCTAAGGTTAGTTTGCTTTTTAAACTAACTGGTGGTATACGCGCATTAGACATGATTTTGTGTTTATTCATCACAGCAAAACATTCAACATGCATTTACAATTTTTACAACAACCTGAAAATCACTAACATCGTTTTAGTATTCACTTATTTTTGGTAAGATTCCTAAGTTATATTGAAGTTTGACTGTTTTCTACCGTTCGATTAGGTATCTACCAACGCAAATTGTGAAGCTCCGACGGTAATTTTTTGCGCAGTGGGTATTTCAGACAAAAGACTGCCCGTTCGCGACAAGTTAACCGCCTGAAGTTAATGAATACGTAACGCGATTTACTCCGCTCTACCAAGTATTGAACTATTGATACAGCAGCATAATAACCATTGTTCACTACGATTGTTTGTATGTTAAGAATTAATTATATTTAGTAACTTAAACTAGAACACTATGCTTTTGGTATTTAAAAATAATAATTAAGGTGTTGTCACCATCAAAAATTTAAAATCCATAATGTCCCATTGATAGACTCTGGTCAGAACGGAGTAATAAAAAGTAGGTACATAGTATGATATGTCAACGCATTCATAATTTTAATGATATGAAGGAATATAAATAAAAAAACACCATAATGAATAACATCGAGAGTACAGACAAACTAATGAGAACACTTCAGTATAATTTATGTTCTTTGAGGCGAACTGATCTGTGGAGGCAAAATACAGTTGCCCCACTTACAGCACCTGGACAAATGATTAGGGACACTATGCATTTTTAAAACAAATAATTGGTTATACATCCCGGCTGTATATTCTAAATATATGAAAATGTTTATTACTTTATATAAACAGCAAGTTTTTTATTTCAAATTATTTACTTTTTGTTTTTCAAAATATTTTCTTCAAAAATCATATTTCGATGTTGTCGATTGTACATAGTTGCTTGTTTCCTTTCAGGAACTTTAAATTTTTCGTTGTTCATCAGCGTGTAGGAACACTGGCAATGCTTTTTTTCCAATTTTTCATACAAATATTCCTGATTTTACTATAAGTACGAGACAACACCACTATCAGCAAGTAGTAAAAATCATCTTCTGCCTCAGTTTGTGGAATGGTTCTCTGATAATGAAGAATGCATTAATATGCATAAAACAGCACGTTACCATGAAATCTGAAGAATAACTTGTTTCCTGAATACAAAAAACAAGACTATTTCATCGTTAAAATTAACAATTTCACCAGACAAAAGTTCAATAGAAAATGTACAAAGGGAGGCACGCGAAATGTATGAGAAAACGCGATCGCAAAGAAACATTTCACTTTAAAAAAATTGAAATAAAAAACTATTTGTTTTATAATGAATAAAATATTTTCATAATATTTATAATATATAAAACACCCAGGAAGTATAACCAATTTACTTGTTTCAAAAATTCAAACAGGAAAAGTATAAATAGCGCACATAGCACAAGTTCAGGTATTACGCATATTGATAGTAAGTTTTATTTGACCAAAGACTTAACAAACAATCCGTCGAAGGCGAACGTTAAAAAAGAAAGCTCAAGAGCTGAACCACATCGCTCACATCACATGAGAAGACGACGCAGCGATTCACAATCCACAATCGGAGGCTAAATGATCGGATATGCGATACGATATATTGAGTAATTGAGATCGCGAGTCGCGACTGTGATTGACGAGACATTTGATCTTTATTAATGATTTTGAGGCTTAGCGACTCAAGCGATACGACTGCGGCGGAAAAGTATAAATTTTATAACAGTAGCATAAATGAATTGAATCGTGTCAAAGTTTTAAAAGGTTTCATTTCATCTTCCAGTTACCTCGTTTAACGTTTTCGTAAATATAATACATTGTAAAATACGACAAAGAAGAGAAATCGCATCATGTTAAAGAGACAGTATACAGAAGGTAATAGACACACGAAGAGCGTCGTTATCTGCCCGTTATAGAACGCAGTATTATATTATCAGCCCGTAGTGCCGTAGATTCATTAGGTGAATTAGCGTGAAGAGCTTTCACCTTCGCTCTGGAGTCGTGACTGCGGCAATCGAATCTCCGCATCGCTCGTATCACATTAAAGTCGATCAGTATTCTCGACAAGGAGTTTAACAAACGAATCTCATTTATGCGTTTTCTTAGTAGGTTACCTAGATACCTGGTCCTATTTATGTAAAAATGAACGATCACGAAAGACCACAGACACCCACATCAAAGTGCTATAAAAAGTTGGACATGGATGTTATTCCTTTAAAAGCTATTGGCATGTCTCATACTGACATGAAAGGAGAATGACCACGAAAGTATGGACCACGGTACAAGGTTGCATCAATTCCAAAGTTGTTTTAGATAGTTTCTAAAATAGCCAAATACATACTATCTAAAGTTAACAATTTTGGAATTGAATCCTGAGTTTCCATTACAACAACAATACAAATTATACTTCCTGGGAACAACTACAACCAAAAAAGTTTTCATAGAAGAAAAGACATCATAGAAGTTTTCATTTTAGATCATTAATTTAAGTTTATATGTTTGTATATTTTATGTAGGTATTTGTATGTATGTGCTACAAATGTGTGATTGGCCTATGCCAAATTAGTTTGTCCTGAAATCGGGTTTGGCCGGTAACATATGTATATAATTTACTTTATTAAATAAATAAATAAATAACGCTTCACACTCATAGCCCCACACTAGGATTCCCTGTGTCGTGGGTGCCATGGACAACACACAAGACAAGGACATTCACACCCAGACCAAGAACAGAAATTCAAACTCATCATTCAAATTTCCGCTCCGCTGGGAATCGAACCCAGGACCCTTGGCGCGGCGATCCGGCATGGTGACCATTGCGCCACGTATTAACCGTCTTTCGCGCATTTCTCTCGTTGTCCAGTGGTTACCTGGTAGAGAATGCATTAAGCTCGCCATTTATTAGCTGTCCATCAATGTGCTGCACGTCTACAGCCACACACCCAACACAATCATCACGCGCTCGTCTCGGCTCGTCATTATGGAAATTAGCGCTGACGCTGACGTTAGAACTTTCACCCGCTGCACGCACTGAACATCACTCAAAGCTGGTTGATGCAAGCTGTTGCGATCGAGGGGTGAGACACGTGTCATTAGCTACACCGGATGAGTGAACAGCACTTTCTACACGCGTTCTACTTATTAATCTTTATTTTTCAGGATAAGATTATTCGATCTCAGCTGCCAAACGCTTTAAACGACTCATCTTAACCCGGCCGTGAACTTGAGAGTCAGTTCTTTTTATCTTCCCTCTGCTTTCTTGTCCGGCAACACATCGGTGATGCCGTTGGTGTTGCCGCTGTTCATGGGTGACGAATTAACCACTCATCAGGTGGCTCGTTGTTGCAATCACCAGTAGCATCATAATAATCATCACTATTGAAAGCTACCTTGGCTTTATCGAATATTTTCATAGATCGTATTGTTCTGTGTCATAGTTACCCATATGTTACGTATCTTATCATGATATCAATCGACATATCAATTGTCGTTTCTGTGTGAACTAGGGGAGGATCTAGTTTCAACAATATAATATGTCAGTCATGATTCTGAACCTTATACATATAATCACGTGAAAACATTCATCCACTAAAAGGTAATTCACTGAATAACGACAAATACTATTAATTATGACAAACGTCACGTGGAGAAATGCTCGCGACTGTCGCGATAAATCGCAGCCTCGATCGAACCGTTTTTACAGCAATAGCGCGGAAATTTGGATAAATTGACTCATCCCCTATCTTCTAGACCAGCGATAGACAAACATGTCTTGCCTGACCCAAGCTAAGAAGCTAAGAAGAAAGCATTCAACGATAAATTTAGATAGAAACAAATGATGTAGCGGTTTTCCAAGGATCCCACCGAAGCAACTTCTATAAGAAAAGGCACATTCTGAAGTCTTGTTCAGCTGACTGAAAGACACAAAAACATTGTACGAATAATTTAGTATATTTTGTATTCATATAAGTAGTAGTAGTGTAGTATATATAAAACTTTGAAAGGAGGCGACCGGTAGGTTCAGGAACGCAGCTCCATTGACACTCGAGGCACGGACAAAAGCGGAGAGTGGCGTTTAGACAGCCTCTTTGTTGGTGATGTCACATTGTCCACAATAATGACGTTCGTGGGCGACCGCTCCGTTCGAACACCGACGAGCCTTTGGAACTGTCAACTCACTCATTAATAACAAGTAACGGTACCTCTGACTACATACAATGGCCAATGGGTAGAACATAGAAGGTTAATTGTAAACGAAACACAGATCACAAAATTAAAATGTTCCTTTTGCTACAGTTACGGTAAGTCTTCATACGATATAAAACGCCACAATCCAATACCGATGTATTTGTAGTTCAATAATCTGACATGAGATGTTTGCCAAATTTATAGCATGTCCTCGCCGGTATGATGATGACAAGGTTTTCCGCAATGGATGCTTTCTTAGCTGCTAATTTCTATCAGCTAGCCTGTAGTAAAAAGTTATTTTCCCAGTATATACATATCATAAAAAAAACTCCGTGGGTATTGTGTAAACTGGACAGAAACAACAAAAACGACAGGCAGGACCAACAATAAATTATTCTTAATGCTATTAAGGACTGTCAATTGCAGGTCAAATTCTTGCGACAGGCACTGACATAAGAGCAAATGTAATTGAGGTGGTGCAGAGGCGACGGGAGTCAATTAGTTGTTAGAGTAACTGCACTTGAAATATAGGTCGCCGACGGGGAGCGGGGGTGGGGGGGGGGGGCAGGCGGAGAGGCTGTGCTGTGTCGACTATTGACTAGGCACTGCAAATTGCAGTTATATTATTATTAATATAATTTAATTCAAATAAGAAATACAAACTTACATATGACTGAAGTAGCTGGAGGTGACTGTATTGAAGTGATGTTAGTCATCCTCATCATAACTTATGTGAGTGGTTTAGCTGAACGAGGGTTTCTTATTACAATGAAAGAGCAGAGACTATCGGGAGCTACTTGCAATACACGTGAATCTGTTGAGAGCAGTAAGGTGAGGAAAGGTGGCGGAAGTCAATTAACTATTTGAGCAATTGCAGTGAGGATATGTGTCTCACATCAGAGAGCCGCGCGACGCAATACACATGTGGTGTGCGACATACGTCACGTGACACAAACTTTGAGACAAAAACTGAATTCAGTTTAATCTATATTTCGGAGATAAATTTAAGTTATTACTGAACTATTAAATAATATTACACCGTATTGTTTTGTTCCCTAAAAGGATTTTATTCTCTAAATTCAAACTTACTCAAAATGGACCACAAATATAACCGAAAAAGAAATACATTTTATACACTTGATATACAAAGTGTCTTACGAACACCAACAGTTAGGCAAAATAACTACACAGGGTAATAATATCCAGTAACGAGATCGCAGTTAATCGATTGATAAAGTGCGAAGGAAAATCTGATGAAAATATAGCAATATCAAGCTACGGCTTTCTCCGGCGACGGCTACTACCGCCCAGTACACTGAGATTAATGTACGGGGAGCGGAAATTGAGAAATAAAATCATGTATTCCTTTTAAAGAGCTTTATACTAGTGAGGAGATACTCCGCCGTGTCGCCGCACTAGCGATGGACTTAAACGAAACTAGGGACCGACAGTACCGACACTGTCGACATGTTCGTTATAGGGGCTACATTCTGCGGCCAGAGGAATCCAGACTCCTGTTTTCTCGGTTGATTTTTTACACGAATTTCTCGCAAGAAGACGAAACGCTATCGGTGCAAAAAGTTCTACTACAAGTCTCTCCACTTTCGATTGCCCAGTGCACGCAGTGTTATTCCGTGTGTAATTACGGCAATTACATTACGGAGCTTTCTACTGCAATGTTTTTCTAGGGCTGTATCGCGGACGGCCGCGGCTGCCCATTACAGCGCCAGTACAGCGCGGCCGACGACTCGTGTTACTAGAGATGTCTGCAAAAAATAGAAAGTCACAAGATGCAAACGCGACCTTAGGACCCAAACTGATAGCAAGGTGGATTCCATCTTGATAAAGTCCACATTAAGGTAAGATCCTCGCAGCTGCACCAAATCACGAGTACATCAGTAAAGTATTCACTCCTCGCGTGCCGTAATTGATAACACTGATCTACAGCCGACCGCTCCGGAACCTCACGGGCTCGATTAATCTTAATTACATACTCAAATAAGTATCAATCACTGAATCATTTATCATAGCAATACATTTCACTTTTAAGGATGCGATTTACATGAAGAAATTCATTAATACATATTTTAAACTTACATCCGATTTTTATGCGGTTATTGACTTAGAATTAAATGTAATAATAAGGATAACACTTAGGTTCACATTGTAATGAAACAAAACAACTTGGCAGAAAAAGCGATCTTATACGGTCCGGTAGGTTAAATATGCTCTATTATTAAGCTTAACTATTCTTTTGTCTACAATTACTAGTGTTGCAAAAGTATTTCCACTTAATTGCTGTTCCTTTATATGTTCTTCTACGTTGTAAATAGAATAGATTCTTATAAAAATGAGTACTAAAAGTGAAATACGTACAATACAATACATAATTATGTTCTATCTGTGACTTCTTCAAAAAATTCGACTAATAAAATCAATAGATATCAAATTTTCTCTACCCGATATTCGATTAACAGTGATTAACAGTGCACAAACAATAATAATAGTCCACGGTTAGCTATAACAACAAAGACATGTGAGACTGTACCTTACGTATTAATTTCAGAAGAAATTAATCCAAAGAAAATAAGGTATCCCGCAAGGCAGTCTCGACGCCGCGACGGTGGAAAGTAGCTTAGCTGGCTCATTTTCAGGGCAATCAAAATAGTTTGTCTCCATGTCAGCAGTTAGATGGCGAGATGACGGTACGTGCAGTCATTATGGTGTGAAATGAAAACGACGAAAAAACAGTAATCAAGGCAATCGCAGACGATACAGACCTCGCGAACTTTCTTCAAAAGAAAAAGTATCATCATCTCGCGGCGCTTAATATTGTAATAGGTAACTGTCTAGCGCAGTGCCTCGATACATCATTTTGACAGTCACATCCAGCTAATAATTGGTTACCGGGTTTGTTAAGCTCAGTTCAATTTCGCAGACACGCAAAAAGTATTCGGCGGTATAGGCGGTATTCCTACTCGAGAAAGTCATCTTTCTCGTGTCAGAATGCCAACAAATTTTTAATCAACGCTAGACAATAATAATGCTGAAGGATGACTGGAAAGAAATGTTATAAATAATAAGAGGTCCCGCACTATAATCGTACATGATCTTAAAGGTCCAAAAATCTCCAGAGATTTAAGTCTTTTCTTACAATTTATGACGAACCTACATGTTACTTAAAATACATAAGGATTTAGATATTAAATGGGAAACACAAGCTTATTCGAAAATTGCCCGTGTATCTAGCTCAAAGGTACTTCAACGCTACATTATAATAAATGTTCTTACATAAGTAAGGCAATCGAATGTAAAGGAACTTACAATCTCGTATATTCGAATACACACATTCTGTGGTAACTACTCGTAAAAACATGGAAACTAAAATATTGACCTTCAGCTAGTAGATAATTATCGGAAATTACACGAGCGTCGAGCGCGTCGTTCATGGGTATTACTTTAAGCATAATTATGTTACGTGAATATGAACAGAACGTTTCAGTTTTAAAAGGTGTTTTACTTTTAACAAGTTCGCTCCTCGTAATTTTATTATGACGTGCGTTGTTGTCATACATATAACGGGTTGCTCTCTTGCTCAATTTTAGATAATATTCGGCGTTCCATGGCAGCAATCAGAAGAACTTAAGGATAAGTATTCAAACATGACTGAAATCTTAACAAATCTAATTTATTGATTAGGTACGTACTCGTACAAAGGCATATATTCTGCTGCTATGGCCTGTAATTACTACAAATTCAGTATCCACAACTGGGGCTTTCGTTGAGAATATCATCAATAAATTCCAACTGTACTTGTTTTCTCCGTACTAAACTAACATATTCTACACACTAAGTACACCATGCCTCAAATTCTCTCTATTACGTGACCATACCGTCAAGTGCCATCAAATTCATAGCATTCAGTAGCGATACTGATCATACTGATGCTGGTGCTACTGCTGACTGGCGAGTGTTCAGCTACCGTGGCACACGCGATGCGCCATTGCTCCGGATGCTTACCTGTAAACAAGACGACGCATATTAATATTGTCTGTTATCTAATATCGTCTGAAAAAAACAGAATAACATTATTCATGCTGAGAAAAAGACAATGACACAAAAGATATACTCGTACGATGAACGAAGAAGCATAAGTAATTACTCAAAGGGTAGTGGACTGCTACGTACTCTATCGATCAATAGCAATTATCGTAAACTGCCACGCTACGTGGTTAATGTTGTCGCAACAACGCAATAGCCATTTTAAATAGCTTTCAAAATTCTTTATACATGTAGGTAATACAGATACACCTATGCATGTAATTTTTTTAATCTAACAACTTTTCGGAAAGGTGCTTTTTCATGGAGGAAAAGAAAAGCTGTAAAGGATTACTCCTCAGCACATCTTTTAAACATCATAAAATTTACAATAGAAAATATTTGTTACAGAATTTACATTGAGGTTTGTGAGTTTAGGTCTTAACGTGCAATTATTATAAGTGTTAACTTCAACAGCGTTGAGTGGAGCTGTGGAGGTCCTTATTTATTCAGCATTCATAGAAATTACGTAACGAACAATTAAACCAGTTTCATAATCAAACAGAACACCAGATGATATTTATGAAGCTAAAACAGCTGGACTCAATACGCAATCATTCTTTCCACGTGGTGCACAACGTGCACAAGATACACTCGACTACCGAGGCGATGGAGCGCTAGCGGCTAGCAGCTAAACCACGCGTACATAAAAACAAAACACATTATACTAACGACTGTCGCACCAATCATAATAACTTGAGAATAAAATAAAACCGATTGTAGAGAACAAACGTCGTCGTAGGTTTTAACGAAGCTATTAACTATATCAAAGATCAAACTATAGACATTGAGCGGAATGATGACATCACTTTTCCTTAACACGTGACATTAACAGGAAAGTATACGATTACACGGCAAATTAAAGCAACATTTTACGTTTTTTTCATTGATAAACTCATAAATTAGAAACAATAAAAGTAAATGTGAAATATATTCAAAACAGCGCGTCTATCAACGGTGATCCAATTCCAGGACAGTTATATTTAATCAGGGCATCCAATTTAAATTTCATGGACGAAAAAACTAATAGGAAATAGAATTTAAAGTGTGAAATAACGTAAGATACATTTCAGCTATTACTTTTGTTAACAAGATCGCAAATCATCCGTAATAATTGAAACAAAATTGATTGGAATAGAAATAATTACAAAGGAAACTGTCGAATCTCATCGTGGGAAGAGGGAAAGGGAAACAAATTACGCACGAAAATACGAATCAACTCGCACGTCTGACGGGACATGTTTATTGCATATTCCGGATGTTACGTCACGTTCAAAATGGATCGGTCTCAGTGACATTACACACATGGACATTACCGTTGTCAGCGGATCTACGTGTCATTCATGGCATGCATCAGGGCAGTACTATCGGACCATCTCGGAGTGAATGCAACTGAGCGTTGCAAAATAATACGAGGACATCCTGCTGTAAAGCGCTGGTGCTAAGTTACACAGGAAGGTGTGAAGTTATATTGGCATACTTGTATGCAAGTTTAAAATATCAAAACAAATGCAAATTTATCGTAACTATTAACTGGGATATGTAGATTTTGGTCATACCTATCATGTTAAAGATACTCGCGTTTTGACTAAATTGGTAAATTGTCAGTTTCTTGATATTTTTACTTCAGAGCCTGCATAACCTACTTTAAATAATTATACAAAACAAAGGTTTTCGAGAGTGCTAACTTACTGCCTGCAAAGACCATTACGGCAACACATGTTATTGTATAACTAAACTAAATCTGGAATGTTATCGGCGAGTTTTCCAACACTAGCAACATAAAACACGGTGTACTGATGAGATTAGCAGTGACAAGCAGTCGTCAAGTTCTGAAACTAAAATAGACGTGAACCGTGATCGCCGGCCACGGCTACGGTCTGATGTCAGTGATGTCAGTAGTGCCGCCGTGTCGTTGTGTTGGCAAACAACGCGCGACCTCGCCACGCGCCTCATTCATTACACATTATCTCATTACGAGTGCGCATTGTCGGGACGCGCAAAAAGCTCATTGATACGCTTAAGTACCCCCCGTACTTCGAACACGTCATGCGACGGCGTCAATGGGTCTTGAAGTTTATTGACGATGTTCTGAACAAGATCGATAAGGGTCCGACTGTAAGTTGTCTTCCGACAAACAAGCGCTGTGAGGAATCTCTGGGAAAACGATGGGATGTCGGATAGTTTATTAGACAAGTTAATTAAAACTTGAGATCAAGAATATTTTTGTACTACATGATGCATTATTCTGTAATTAATAATGTTATTATGTAAAGAACGAAATTTTACTCCGTCAGAAGTACAGTGAATCAGTTGAAATTAACGTTTTATTGGCGAAGTGCAGGTAGACTTTACCTCACTTTGAAAACAATTCTTACCGTTTAGACTTTTAGTTTGTGAGCATGTTTTAAACGATCAAAACTCTTAATCGAAACATTGTTAAAATATCGTAATGCCAAGTTGCTTAACCCGTGAATGGAAGCCAAACAAATGCCAAAGATACGCTTTGATTTAAAGCAATTAAAAATGCCGCCATACTTACAAAATTCATATAGAGCACTAAAGATATGATAGATAAAGTATGTTCCAATATAATCTTATTGTTTCAATCCAATCTAATCCAATTAATAGATATGTCAAATGAATCCCGTAAGTTTGAACACAATTAAAGCTGGCTCCGTCAGGTCGCCGCGGGTGAGTGCCCGGCGGCATGTAATTCGGCCATTAATCGCTCGATTTGACGACCCGAACAGTGTGTGACTGTGTGTGTCATGTACACACACATACGGTCCCTGTCGTCGAGCACACAGACAATGCTGATGTCACCACGTAACGCGCTAACGTGCATAATGTGAGTAATGAGCACAATAATACATTGTCATCGGATCTGCCTTTACGCGACATGGATATGGTCCATTTAATGATAAATCTTAATAAGATGAAAATTAAGAGATACCTAATAATAATAAAAACATTTATTTCCTGTAAGAACACCTTAAATACAGTTTGTTTACAAACAAAGAAAATGAAGGCAAAAGGAGACGGCTCAGCTTCGGCTGACAGGAGATAAAGATCTCGTAAAGTGCTGTTTTTCAGCCGATCCCTTCTCCCTGAGCTCTTATGCGTGAGTCAAAAGTTGCTGGCTCCCCATTTACCTGACTTAAGACACTAATATTTACTATCCAGAAAAAAAAAACACCAAAACAAAAGAATAAAGAAATCAAACATCTGAAATATAAATAAAATTAAAAGGAAATATATTAAAAATACTAAATCTTATTACTACTCGTCTTATTAATACGAATCTTATTATAGTTCTGATTGTATACCAAAGCTTTTGAGCCCGTACTCAGTAATGTGTCCTTAATGCGTTGTAAGATTGCGTTGGGAATTGGAATTGTTTATAGACACTAGACTGTCGTTTTCTATCAGTTTCCAATTCAACCGACCACCAACATCTCCAGAAACTTAAACACCACACTGAATTTTCATCCAGGGATGCGTGTTGGCTATTCCGGTACAAAATATGCCAATGAAAGAAAAAGACTTACAAGAACGAAAGACACCTAGCACCTAAGTTATAAAATGCCACGATGCGTCGATTTGAGCTCGTTCGAAAGAATCCGTAAAGTTGCGATCGGAAGCCACCGTTAGGACAATGTTATATAATAAAGAATTCAGCTCATAGGTACTCAGAAATGAAACAATATGATTAAATAATAGTTAAAGGTTTACTGTTCTTTGGGCTTCCAAAAAAAGACATATCCAGATGGTATTTACTACAGATGGCTAACAGTCGGAGCTAGCAACAACAGGCAGGTAGGCGTGATGTGTGGGCGAGTCCTCTCGCCAGATGAGACCATCATGCACCGCAATGTCCGCAATTCGCGAACATTGTGCTGGTGCGTGTGTCTGTGCTTGTGTGTGAGCTCATCCCACCCCACGTCCCCAGTCCCCACCTGCCACTGCGCCGGCCTCGTTATTTCTCCATTATGAATTGTATCGCTAGCCCGAACTAGATTACCTCATTTGAATGTGTCACTGCTGCTATTACAGAGTAAATATACTCGTTCCTACTAGTGATGTAACGTATATTTATATTTGCATTCACATTCGCGAATGTTGGATGGCAACAAAATTACACAAAGGTGCATATTATTGCAGATAAAAGCACTCAGGGCTACGTTACTTATGTACGTTAATACCTCGTTCAATATTCCTTGGCTGGCAGATGCATTTTTTCTTCAAAATTTTTAAATCTGAACATTTGGTATTTTTACAAAAATGCTTCTGTCAGCTGGGCTTCCATGGATAGCCGGTCTTAAAAAACTGTGTTGTTATTTGTGATTAATTCAAGTAATACATTTTGACGAATCATTAATTGTGCCAGCTTATTTACAAGAAGAACATACGCTGCCCTGAGATTACTAAATCTTTAATTATGCTGAAAAATCTACACGCTCACATTATTTTACTTGTGGAGGATCAACACCCTCGCAACGCTACGTTTTAGATGACAACACTAATATGAAAACTAAACAGCACGATGAGCACAATAAACATTGCTTAAAAACCGGTATGTTACGATAAACTCGAGTCACATCGAGGCTTATAAAAATAATCCAAACTCGAGTCGAAAGATAAGTGGTCACGCAATGATAAGGGGTAAACGATGTACAAATTAGTTTAAGGCGTGCGATAAGTCCGCATTGTGAGACCGGAGGGCGCCCCGGTAGCAGCACTCAGGACATGTTGCATGCAACAAAACCTTAGGCTACCCGACCGGACCAGGAGAAATATAGCGATCTGAGGGCGCGGTAACATAAGTTTCTAGTTACTTGGTGCTTTCTCTTTCATATACATTCCTTCCTAGTAAAATAATTTTACTTTCTACAAAAAAAAAATAGTCGTCAAGACTGCCCTTAAAATTCAAATAGCGAAGGTGTTTTGTTCAAAGCCAATAAAAACATTACTTCTGAGAGTTGATGTATAAACGCAAATATGTATAATAATATACGCAAATATGTATAATGTGTATAAAGATGTATACACGTTCGATATAATTAATGATGATAACAAAATCGACATGTCCCAAGATAATGAAACAATATTAGAAAGCGAGCGGACGAAATTGTTACTGTCAGAAGTTCGTCAAATATAATTTCTCCACATGAAACCTGTCCGTTTAGTTAGAACAATGGCAGCACAGGCACGATCTGTTGCAGAGTGTTAATGAACAGCGAGCACAGACAGCACAGTTCACACTCCGACATAAACAACTTCTTACACCAGTCGTAGACCTGACAGTGACAGTGTGAATTGATATTATTTCTATTTACAATACGAACAATACAACCGAGTCATGCACCTAATCATTTAAATCCAAGAGCTGCCGTCAAACACAGTTTTCGCTACAATCTGTGGTTCTTAAAAAGAGAACGTAATTAAAATATATCGCAATAACGTAAAAAGTTTAAAATATCACCAAATCTGTTAAGCACATGCAACAGGTAAAAACCAATAAGGAAAATATAGATGAATTAATATATTCAGCAATATGTTGAAAACATTTCAAGAACAAACAAATCGATTAATTCAAGGACGCTCTAGCTAACTACTGCCAATTGCTTGATTTGGGGTCGAAAGTGGAAAAAGTTCTCACAATTAGACATTCCGACGGTGGGAACAGACACGTTGCGTAATCAATTGTTTGTCCACAATGAAATGCGCTTCTCTTGTTCAAAATATCTGGTAACCTCAATTGTTTACTTTGTTTACTTCAATTTTGTACGCGGCATGCAAGCGTGCTATAAATAACATCTTGTTAGCCTCAACAACCTGAGCTAATCAATCGCGAATTAAATAGACGAAGCAAAAAAGCAATTCGAAGCTGACGATTTACGAGCCGATGATACTCGACGTTACGTATAATTTTCTTCCGATCCGGTTTTTCATGTTCACGTTGAACACGACGCAATCGATTTCGAGCTGGACGGCGGTTTTTACGAGACCGCAACCCGCATTGCACATCTAATACGAACACAGATGATGTCAGTGCGGTGTTATTGTTACAGAACAATGCATTTATATTGATATACACAATAATGTAGTAGTAGTAATACAAATGATACTAGCGACCACGTGCTATTATAATAATTTAGTATTTGTTTAATACTGAACTCCATATTAGGAACTATAACCACTAGTTGAAAGAATACCAAAACTTCTTAGTATCTAATTTTAAGTCACAGTAGTACAGCACTAATTCTATTAAATTGTTTTTAAACACTCGTAGAGTACATGTGAAAATAAAATGGTAAGTTTTTCCCCGCACCGACAGGAATAACGAATTAGCATGCGTATCTTGTATTTGCCAGCGACAGAGAATTATAAACAGAGCTGACATCATCGCCGGCAGATACCGCTAGTAACAGCATTATCTTTATAAACATTATACTTGAATAGCAAACGGATTCACAATGATTTGAGGAAAACTGTATCATGTAAAAAACAGTTTTGGGTCAGGAAACAGAATTGAACACCAGAGGGGCATTACTGCGATATTGCAATCATGAAGAGTTTATCGTTTGTTGATCATCAGAAGCGTATTAAAGTAAATTAAGATAACTCAACGGAGGCTGTTAAAACAATTTTCAATATTAATAAACATAATAAGGACGTCCTCGATTAAGCTGCAGCGATTTGAAAGCAACAACATTATTACGAGTATGTGGGTGACACAACAAAAGCGAGTGTTATGGTCATAGCACACATATCAACTCGTAAACGGAACGTAAACGTATCAACTCTTGCATGTCAGTATTCTTTGTATGAAACTCCCTACTGTAAAGCACACTTATCGGATTCGTAACGTAATCGCCTCGCCTCGAGACAAGCTCACGAACCGAGGTACGGTGCGTGGACGACTTGCCGTACCCGCGCTTACGTCTCACCGTACGCTATCCGTCGACTTTCCGTTTCCTCGTGCACGCCCTGCGCCGCGGCTACCGCTGCGTCGGCGAACTGCTGTCATTCATTCCGTCAACCAGCGGCCGGCGAGCCGTAAGCGCGGCGTCGCTTAGCCGTAAGCGCGGCGTCGCCTAGCCGTAGCCGAGCTTACGTTAGGTTGACGGCGAGGCGATCCGGTGCCGATCCCTTTCCGAGATGATATGTGCGCTACGACCATTAACCTGTCGCCCGCGACCCGCGAGGCGCGCGCCGCAAAAAGTACACAGAGATGACATCAGCAGCCAGCACTGCGGGCTTATTATGAACTTTAAAGAAACCATGCTTTTTACAGGCCATCCTTAAACCTGGCAGGCCGAGTTTCGTATTATGACATACCAAATATTGAATGTCTTCTGTCTTGATCTGCTTTGGGTCTTTTGTCTTTGGCCAGTTTTGTCGTCTAGCGCTATGTTCAAAAACTTGAATCGGTAAGTCTCCAAAAGATTACGGTTTCTTATTATTAATATAATTTAGCTGTAATTAAAATATAATCAGTGAATATTTTGTATTAAAATAAAATTAATAGTTAAAATACATGTTTTATGCTATAAATAATTAAGAAATAACCATTTGGTTTTTATTTATGTGAAATTAAGTTTTTAAACGATTGTTTTTGAACGAATGTCCTCTTGACGTTTGTCAGGACCATGGATGTATTACTCTCACTGGATAAGTAACGTTGTAGAGGTACCTGTGGACGGATGACGTCATAACCGAGGAACCATTTTTCATGTTATCTATGGTCCCAGGATAATTATATCATTCGATTATGATTTTTTATAATGATATAAAAACATCTAACATGAATATTATAAGTAACGTACTTGTGTGGTACTTTGAAACACTACGCCAAAAAGTTAATACAATTTTTCAATGTGGCGATTACGGTCATCGGGGATTTGTGAAGACTAGTGGTCGTCGTTTTTGTTTGTGTTGCTTAAAATGTGGTGATGTACTGTTATCAATTATCAGTGAGCAAATTACAATAAAAACAAATGTAATATTTTAAATTCAGTAATTTTGAAGAAATTTTAATAAAAAGCTTTTAATTCAATATTATGATATTTACTAAGAGAAACATTACCAATAGAAAACATTTTAAAGAACCATATCAAAATAGGACATAATTTTTCTAAGTGTAGACAACCTACAGTTATGAAGAACAACCTCAATCCGGACTGTGATTGGTCGAATAGTCCATTTAAGATATGACGTCATCGAACTTCAGGTACCTCTACAAGGTCAGCAATCCAGATAGTATAATATGTCCATGGTGAGGACTATCCACTGACATCTTACGTCAAAACTTAACGTCAAAATAAAAACTTTGCTGACCAAACAGTGTTGCCACTTGATGGATTTCAACAGGCATTATCGGGAAAAAATATATTCTGATTGCTAAAGGATTTCAGGCACGCGCGGACGGCTTAACAGATTTAGATCCACTTTTTATTGTGACAAACCGATTCTGATGTGAATCACTGATACAATAAGATTATGAAACATGTATTTTATATGGACTAAGAATTCGCTATTACTATTACTATGGCCAAAATAATTCACAAAGTGACATTATTTTCTGTCAAATCGGTCCGGTGGATTAATGATTCTACTAAAGTATAATTATTGTACGCCGCCAAGGACGCCAAGGCCATTGTATAACTGGACAACAAACTTCGACGAGGTGCCTAAAGACGAAGTTACATAGGATGCCCATTTTTCTATGGTGCCCATGTTATCTATAGTCATCCATAGATCATTATAGTGTTATCCATATGTGATTCAATTGTTAAAATTTTTTACACTTGTGGTGAATTTTAAGGAAATGTACTGTAATAAATAATAATATTGTTTAATTTCGTTATCAGCTTATACTAAAATAGTCATATAAAAACATTCCTTTTCATTAAATAAAGATAATTTTGAAAGATTTAGTAGTAAAATATGTTATTTCAATATTATATTTCTTTACCGCCAGAATTTTTTTTATCAAGAAAACATTTTGAAGAACCTTATCAAATTAGGACATAATTCATCTAAGTATGGACACCTTACAGTTATGAAGGACAACCTCATTCCGTCCCGCGATTGGTCGAAAACGGTCATCTAATAGTACGTCATCTGTCTTCAGGTACCTCTATGAAGACTGTTGTCTAGTTATACTATAATATTCTTAATGGATACAAATCTTCGAAGAGAAAACATTTTGAAGAACCAATATATCAAAATAGGACAATTTTTCTAAATAAGTATGGACACCCTACAATTGATTGGTTGAATAGTCCTTCCGATATGACGTCATCGAACTTTGAGTACCTCTGCAAAGTCAGTAATCCAGATAGAGTAATATATGTATCCATGGTCATAATCTTCAAAGATTAGCGTCGTTATTAAGTACTTGGACGGAATATACATGCTTGACGAAATTTTGAAATTACAGCTGGCAACACTTATAACTATCTATATTATATTATAGGGATCTATCTATATTATAGGGATACGCAAAATTTCAAAAGTATCGATACATTACTCGATACCAGTATCGTATCAAAAGTATCGAACCAAAAAAGTATCGAAGCAAAAATGTCGATACTAGAAGGTATCGAGTACTTTTTAATACATTTATAAAAAACCTAAATGGAATGTTAATTGTTTTGCAAGTTTCGCAAAGATATCTAGCTGGAATGTGTCTCACAAAATAGACACTAGTAAAATTTTATCCAGGCGGTATCTAGTCAAACGATTAAGGCTTTGTTTTCATTATTTTTAATACTTCCACATTTCACTAGTTTCTCCTGCGGCATCTTCTTGAGATTGATTAAACTTTAAATGCATGTTCTATAGCAGTTTACAGTACCAGTAATATATCTTATTATTACATATATTTTTTATTCCAAGTAAGACGAGACGAAAACGAAATAACCATTTTGTACTTCTCTACGACTCACATATTTTGGTGACATAGTGTTATTAAAAAAATACTACACAGATTATTCAATCCGTAAAGATTACTCGTAAAAAAACTTCTAAAATAGTTCAATCAAATAAAATGATAACACACATAAGTGCTCGGCAATGAGTGGGAATTCCCCGAATCATTATCTTAGGTTTGGTAGTAGGTAATGTGACAAAAAAAAATCAATGGATTTAAATAAAATTGTTCAAAATATCGATTAATAATTGTTAAGTTTCAAGTTAGTAATTTATTAGAAATGGGGAAGAGAGTACTTACTCGAATCTTTCTAAAAGTATCGATACCTCAAAAGTATCGATATCTAGAGGTATCGATACGTTTTACGTATCCAATATCCATAGCTAAATAAAATAAACTTTATTCCTTCCCAAAACTTTCTTTTCAAGTTTACGTAAATAAGCAAAATTGCTTATTCGTTTATTGATATTCTTTACTCAGATAATTCGAATGGCGTAGTTACCTTATTTTTTGTTAGTAAAACTATTCTTGATTAAATCGCGTAACAACCATTCTACGTCCAGTCACCTGTAGAGAAAAGTAACCCATCTGTCTATTAAAACTGTTTAACAGATGGGTTACTTTTTTCTGCAGGGGACCGTCCGTAGTAACGACCTAATAAACATTTTATTTTGTTTTAGTTATTGTGGGATTTGTGAATTGTGGGTGATATTCCCGGCGTCATTGTGTAACTTAGCGCCCCAGCCTGCTCAAATACAATGGATCAAATTACCCAAGAGTCAGCCCCGATAACCTCGGTGAAACCTAGGAATATTATTGTATACATGACAATATAATATAGTTTGGAAGCGGATGCTCTGATGACTATTTTAGTCGTAAGGTCAGTATAAACAGAAAAAAGGTTATAGTTTTTACAATATCTTTATTTCGCTTCTGAATTATCCAGAGTTGTGTTGGTTTTTAGGGTTAGGTGTCTTCTCAGCAGATACCCAAATTACCTGAAATTAAATGAATAAGTTACATTTTCGTGCTTGTAAAATATTTATTTTCTAATCTAATTAAGTCTCCATTACTGACCTAAAATTTTTGTTGTTTCAGGTTAATTTGTCACTGATACATAATTGATGAAGACTATAATAATTGATTTCATGTTGTGATATTTTTTAATAATATAGTGTAATGTGTTTGATGTGTTTATTCTACTGGTTATGATTTGTTATATCTGTGATTGTATTATAATTGAGTTCATGTGTGATTTTTTAATCCATATTCTAGTTAATAACTTCTTATTAAAAGCAAATCCATTGTATTAAAAGTCTTATATTTTGCACCTGGCTGACATAGAGTACTTTGACCCACTGATCTATAGTAACTTAAAAGCTTTTGTGATGACAATGTTTATTTTATAATTAATTATTTGTTAAATTATTAGAAGAAAACGCTTATACACTCATTCTCCCCGCAATAAGTTTTTACCTGTGTCACGGGTGGCATGGGACACACATAATAAATAACATATCACAATCACACCCATGACCTGAGTATAAATATTTATCTGTTACATAAATATCTATCCCCGCCGGGAATCGAACCCGGGACCCCTCGTTTCATAGGCAGGACCGCTACCAACTAGGCTACAGGGTCGTCATATTATGTTTGCTACTTAAGTTTATTTCTTTAAAAATGTATAATGTTGATTACAATTTTATATTAAATTTGAAAGGAGGAGGTCCTGTGTTTTTTTTAATAACTCACCAATTGCACATCCAATGACTGGTATTGCTTTCCATTGTAATACTATTCTTTATAGTCAGTAGGACATACAATGGCCACATGAGTGCATTCTATGGAGACTAGTACACCCGGCATTCCTAAAATTACAGAAGAATATAAAATAAATATATTATGTTAAAATTGTTTTTATAAGTAAAGGATGGGTGTCAATAATATAGGTATATTTTTCCCTGAAGAGTTTTGGATTTTTATTCATGTATTTATCAACTACGGGTAGTTATATTTAAGATACAAGCCAAATAAAGTCAAACATTTTATGATGTTTGTAACAAAAATAGTCAAGTTTAATAAGGCTGGTGACTAAGTTAATAATTAACTAAAAGAGGTTAGATTATCGTTAATGAATAACAAAAATAGTAAAAATAATTAACTCGAGTTCTCGCTATCATTATCATCAAACCACTGTGACGTAGCGGCATCTAGAATGTAGTCACTGTAAGTGACCGTTTGACTTTTTGTTTTCTCTTTTCATGTACATACCTATTGTATCTTAAATAGCAAAGAACTGCTGCTACATGTGCACAACAGTCCACCACTCGTGCACCCTATTCAGTAAATCTGTTGTCTTAGGTATTATGCCCCAGACGGCTGGCTATGTCTCTGAGTGTGAGCCAATGTCGCCAGTGACATGTTGGTATGATACTGTGGCATAAATAGATAACCTCTAGAACCTGTACAAAGGTTGACATGAAAGAGTATGTTTAAGAATAAAAGGTTTAGCTTTGAATGCTAAAGAATATAACAGGGTGCACCCACATCATTTTAAATCACTGAAGAAAATATTTACTGCAGCAGCGCGATGGAATACAAGGTGGGTAAATAATAGAAATAAAAAAAAACCTACCCTTTGTCTCCACTGTTAAATCAGTGGATTTCGAGGAATTCCGCATTGTGAAGTGAGGCTTTGGTTTATCGCATTTGGTAAAACGGTAAGTATCTTTGGACGACATCCACATCGCTGCCTTCTCTTTTTTTTCAGCCTTTTCTTCCGCTTTTCTTGAGCTGCATTGGCCTCCGTTAATACGAAAATTAAGCAGAAAGTGATAATTTTCCTATATTACAACCACCAACACCATTTCCAGCGGACCGCTCGCTTCTCTTATTTGGAATCTTTGAATCCTTCTTTTTTTCCACCTGCTGCATCAGCCTCGATAAATTAAAAGCTAACGAGTTTTTTTTTATACCTACAATAAAAAACAAAATAACCAACTACGAAATTCTAATAGAAACACTTGCAAACTATCGCTATTCCAGTGCTCTTGGGCACCTTTTATTGAAGTTTAATTTTTGCCAGCCAAAACTGGCTCCGAAGTGTCAAAAGGGAGCTCATAATACGGTATTGCCAGGCAGAAGATAATTTTAAGCCACCGATGTGTCACGTGACCGCTGCCTGGCTGGCAATAAGAGTTGATAATACGAATTTGCAATGCAACCCAGTTTACGCCGGTAAAATGCCTGGAATTAAGAGTTCATGATAGACCCGCTGATAGCGCTAAATAATGCCAAGGGCGATCGCGTCACCGCACTTTACGTCCAACACGCTACAGTTCGCCGATTCGCTTCTACACATTATAGTAATGAATTTTCTTTCAAGATATTTTCGTTGAAGCAGACTTTGGTCTCATTAAAGAATATTATTTTGAAATCGTCAACTTTTGTTGATCTGCGGTGTCACATGTGTCAGTTTTCCATCAAAAAATGATCAATATTCGAGAATTCGACTTTCATTACGGTGGCATATAATTTCGTATATCTTACTCGATTAGATAACAATCAAACAAGATTGGTGCGATGAATATTAATAATTCTGATAGTATTTTGATGACTAATAAGCTTGTTCTACAAACGGAGTTGCACGTAGTCGGTTCACGTGTCAACGGTTCTACTGCTGACTTCGCGTGCAGCACGGGACTAAAGCAAAGGACCGCACCGAGGCCATCGACCCCACTGCAGTATTCACGTCTGGTAAATTAAAAGGTATGTATTTTAACTCATTCACTTCTTTCTTTCTCATAATATGAAGAAGAATTTAGCAGTTGTATTGAATTATATACGTCGGTCGGAAAGCGGGAGACAGTGACGTTGATTAGTTTGCCCCAATTCCCCACGTCCACTGCTTATCGCCTCATTTTGGCGAGGAGACGGCGACGCTTTGAAGGAATGCCACGTATTATACTAATTTTAAATAGAATATTAGATTGAAATACAAACAACAGTGCGCGTAGAAGTGATCGTGTAATATCATACTCGTATTGACTGTATCGTATTGTATGTATATGTATACGTTAACTAAAATTAGTACTAGCTAGTAAAAAAGATTTGAAGCAACCGGAGTACCTATTTATTTATTTATTTAGTCTTTATTGAACCATACAAATGTATAAGATCAAAAAGTGGACTTGATGCTAAGAGCATTAGCTGCCAGTCAACCTTTGGGGTTTGGGCAGTGGGAAATCAACTCTACTTCAGGGGAGTCTGGGTCTTGTAAGGATGTATTCAACTAAAACACCTTAAATGGAAGTCAGCAGGAAGCGGTCAACATTTGCTTCATGCATTCAACAAGATGAGGAATCCAACAAGACATGAATTCCAACACGATAAGAAACGACATAATTGAGACAATTAATAGACAATTAAACTTGATAAATATATTTTAAATGCTAAAAATGTAATATTAAATAATTAAATAGCTCCGTAATGTGCTCACCGCCCAGCTTGAGCACATCAAAAACCTAGCTACCTTAATGGGGCATTAAATTAACTATGTGATATACTAAAAATAAAACTGGATCGTATCTTCTTTAATAAAAGCTCGAAGAATCTCCAAACAAAATACCACTTTCACGGAAAGGATGATACCTCATAAAGCAGCTTATAAAGAGGTTGTGGCAGGTGTTGATGATGCACTCGGCATTTGAAACTAAGGGTACGATTCCACCAAAATAGTGTGCAGCACATTTGTTTACAAACATTTTGTGCAAAACTCCAGCATTGCACTTTAAGCTAGTATCGCGTTTAGCTGCTGTCTCCACCGGCAAGGCTGTGCGTAACTTTTGTAAACGCACAGTGTGGCACACTTGTGCACAAACATGTTCACTGAGAAGAGTTTTCTGTCTTGAGATGTTAAATATGGACGGGCAGGAAAACGTAGTGCTTTGTGCTGCAGCTTGTGTTTTATTATTTAGTTTGCTTAAAAAGAAACGAAGAATAAAAGCAAGACTGAGTTCGTAAACAACAAGCGTGTACGCGTCGACGCGAGTCCACTGCGTACATGTGTGCGCGCACAAAAGTATACAGATGTGCGTGACAATTTTAAATGTTCGCGCACAATTTGTTACTGTATGCCCGAGTGACTCGACCAGCGTGAACATTTGTGTCGTACACTGTGCATTACAGTGCCGCACACTGGTGGAATCATGCCTTAAGAGCAATTCCATCTTCAGTTTAGCGCCGCACATTCCGCGAGTCGGATATCTCGCATTCATTGAACGTTGTCCAAGTGTCCGACTGCCACTAAACATAGCGCAAGATCGAATTATCCTTCTGCAATAAAAGCAACAGAAGACGCCGACGCCGGCGGGGTCGTCGCGGCGCGCGGCGTCACACACGCGGTCGTCGACCGACGCAACGCGACGGTGAGCTGCCACCGGCTGTTACTGCCATTAGTGGAGCTGCTGACAACTACACGCGAAGGGATACTTATCAGGAATCTAGTTTCAAGCGCGCCTCATTGCGAACGTCCAATGGCATTTGCAGGCAACAATGTAGTAGCAGCAATAGTAGCAGTGACGATTAGACTGGCTGGAAACTATATTCGGTTACGTTAATGTCGGTCGCATACAGCCGACTAACAACGGCACTAATAAACGACCGCTCTCTCTCTCTCTCTCTCTCTCTCTCTTTGATCACCCATCGTTTTAGAATACACGTACATAATCTCTCTATTATAATATGAAATGCCGAAAATATGAAATATTTTTTTTAATTATCTACTAGTATTTTTTGGTTAATTATAAGTATTGTGTATAACTGTACGAAGGGCCTGAAGAGCATAGTGGGTATCCGCTGCATTCAAATGACATTGTCGGATGTCCGATACCGGTTATTTAAGGAAGGCAATGATTAGTCGTGCAAAGGCTGATGCATGGACAACTCATTACTCGATGAAATTTTAAATTGTTACGTACTCTTACTTCTTCTTCACAGAATTATAAGTGACCTGTAAGCAGTTCCAGTGCTATTGCAGTATTTGATATTGATTTCGCAACATCGAGAAACATTCTTAAGTAGGTAGGGTGTTGTAACAATCTAATGAATCTAATATATCTTCATCGATTTAACATGTAATCCACGTGTAAGTTCAACAATAGAAATATCATCTACCTACGGTAGCTTAGCTTTAATGAATAGAATATATCATGCAAATAAAGATTGGAAGGTTTAGGCCGGAGTTTGAGCCTTGCACACGCCTACAGGAAGCGAACGCAAGTACTTATAAATTAATGAAATGTCAATGACGCGATGAGACTTACTCATAAATATTTAGATTGGATATAAGTAAATGAAGTAATTTAGGATGGTGAAAATTACTGAAAATGAATACATATTAAAAGAAAAACTGATCGGAAAATAATCATAAACGTACATAATGAAAATGCGCTTAATCGTTACCGTATTGATTGTTCTATAGAATTCAAGAGACAAGATCAATACCAGTGGTATCGCGGAGGTAAACGCTTCCGGGAATTAATACAATTGCATTTTACACAGCTTTAGCAAAGCGGATTGGAGCGGCAAAGAATGGCTTCCTGCAGG
>OZ010703.1:11147204-11238358 GCA_963932265.1 Thymelicus lineola | reverse complement strand
ATATCTAGCTAGGATTTATTTTTAGAAAATGTCGGTTTATCTGTGTTTTCAGGCAATGAAAAACTGCTACAATAGACTCTTCCTGACATCTATTGGCGCGTAGCAACACTAAAGCTACTTCATTAGATGGCGTTGTTAAGCAACACTAAACCGAGCAAAGCTCAGTCATCCGGGTACTTATTTCTTAACCGTAAAACAACACGCTTACATCAAAACGAGTCTTATGATCTTTTCATTGTAAGAAATAAAGCTTTTACGATTGGAAATAAAAATGCGCTTTAATTTTCGCTAAGGAACCGCGTAAACAATTTTATGTTTTTAAAAATTGTTATGGTTTCTTCCGGTATGCTATAAAACTAATAGCAATAGGTATAATATTTTATAGCCATCGTTTCACTTCTAGGTTTTAATATCGCGGGTAGCTGAATGTTACACTTAGGTACAAGTGACACAAAAATAATATTAACACCCACGTTCTGAATACATGTAGATTATAAATAGGTATCTATCACTTGCATATCTACCCCGGGAATCGAACTTGGGACACCTAGCTTCGCAGACAGCACAATCAATTCGGCTAATGTTCGTTGTTATTAAAACTAATATCCTCATTTTCTCCGATAATTGTTGCGAGAAATTCGACATACTGAAGAGTTGATGATTTTGAAAATATTGTGTACAGCCAAGGTGTATATTATGCCCCAAAGGTCAAATACTCCAAATAGTAGGTAAGTCAAAGTCAAACTCAAGTGTTCTCAGTTTATGTTTTACATCTAATAAGCAAGAAAATATTAAATATAGACGTTTGTTAATATTTCCTTCACTCGAAGAGCCCAAAACATAAATAAAATGGCAATGCTACCTATTTCCTACTAAAATTATAAATATGAATGTTTGTATGTGAAGATGTGTGGATGTATTTTACTTTTTCATGTCACTTTTTAAGAATTACTAAATAGGTAGACCACAATCTCAATTATCATATAGGTACTTATTATCCCGGAAATCTCGAGCGCGGGAAAAGTCGAGGCATAGTATTTAATATTTTTTCTTATTTTTCAAACGTCAATCATAATTCAAGTTAACGCCCCAACTCAGAAAGGTTCCTTTATTTAGCTGTAAGGAGTCCATAACTAATTGACATTAAATATGTTAAGTATCGATTCCTCTCAGAGTCATTTTATTAACTTTAAGTAACCCTAGTGCGGAGCAACGTCTAATAACCTTATCGATTATCATATCGATAGAGTATTAGTGTAGCCACATGTAAAATACGTTGAGAACACATAAAAAATAATACTTATTTTAGTGCTTTTAGAACGATGATTTATACTAATATAGTAACAAGAAATTCCTTTACTGTGTTTTCTTACTTAAGAACATTGCAAGGTAGCTTTTTTCTTTAAAATAAGATAAAAAAACTCGCAATTTTATATACGGCAATACTATACCTAATAGGTAGTACTGTAGTATCTGTGGCAGAACACTACAATAAATGTCAATTGTCAGTCAATTCAATGATAATATTATAGGTATTGTTGGTTTGATTTTAATCGGAATTGAATTGAAATTTAATTTCATTTTGTTTAATATCGCCAACCTATTTATTATATAATAATATTATCATGGTAGGTACTTTTAAATTAGCGAATATAATAATAACTTATGTTAATAAATAAGGGGCACCAAGCGCACCAAGGTTGTGAATTGTAATCAAAACAACTGTATCGTTTTTAACGTGATAACGTTTATAAAGACGATGAGCCTGAGAGGCATTCACGAAAACCGAGTAACGTCACGGAAGCGCGCGCAGCATTAGAGAGAGAGGCACGCTAGACCGGCCGTCTCTCTCCCACTCAAGCGTAATCGGTCCGCTTGGAAGAAAATCTACAATAGCGTCATCTCTGTTTATAGGTATGAACTACTTGAAAGAACTTTACACAGTACATCGACTCGGACTTTAGTTGTAGTCAAGAAAATCACAGATGTCGCGCAGCTCCTGATATTTAAAACGATTTAAACCAAATTTTCAACTCAAATATGTTTAAAATCGTATAGTTAGTATGAAATTTAATATTATAATCTAGCTAGATACGCGGGTCGCGGTGGCGCGTCAAGCCATGTTCAAGCTGACACAACTGGCGAGTAGCACCGCGGCTCCGTGCGTAGGGCTTCCATTACGTTCTTACATTACATTATTTATATCATAAATTATTCTTCTACGAAATAGACGTTATCACGTAAAACCATTGTCCGTAAACCGACTTTACAGACAACCAATTTTTTAAAGGATATGGAGTGTAAATGTAAAATACCACGAAAAAGAGTTGCAAATGGTAAACCTCTCTTTGTTGGTTTCGTTAGGCCTGGCACCAGTATGGGCAATATAACCGTTTTTACACATTCTGCTGTATGGTGCATAAAGTTCTTGGACTGAGTATTTTCTAAACGGATCAGAGAAATCTCGCAAATATCGCCTTGACCCCACATGTCTATGCATTCTAACGTAATCAACAAATTCAATAAAATCGGCGAAATCCGCGAAAACAGGTACATTTTGCCTGTGAAATCACTCAAATTGTAAACCTAATGTCAACTGAACGTCAAAATCAATCCTAAGTAGAGTTTAAGTAATGGTATTTGTATAATTAACTTTAATTGCCATTAAGGACCTGTAAAGGTCCATTAACTGACTCTGGGAGTGACTAATTGAGATTCTGTACTAAGGAGCGATTTTAATGACCATTAAGTGACTCTGAGTTGGGGCATAAAGTCATTTGATATCGTTAAACTTTATTTATTTTACGTAAACATTTCACCTTAAACGTATTGCGAGGCAATATTATTTTTCATTTAGAATTTTTCAATTACGTGTTTCCCCGTTCCCTCACGAGATTGGCATGAAACAATTATGTGAAAAGGTGAAAAGTAGAACGTGAAAATCTTATTTATATCGACGGTAGCGACGCGATAGCGTAATCGTGTGCGTGAGAATGGCAGTATTTTTTATGTGAATTTTTATAGAAATAACTGACAAACGAGCTGACTTCCTGATGGTAAGTGGCTATCGTCGCCCATGAACATCACCAACACCAAAGGCATCACTAATCCTTTGGCAGCCAAGAATGAAAGAAAGACAGAACGGCTCTCAAGCCAAATCAAGCAAGTAAGCTTTGTCCTTCCTTTTCTTGGTAACGAAAATGATCTCCAATAGACGGCCTGCCGTTAGTAACATAGTTATGTGGGATTTGTATTGAAAAGTGTAATATTTCTTACGTTAGTCTATACCTTCATGTTATTATTTTGCTAAGAAGCAGACTAAAATGTAACATCTGTCAATTTTTTATATTATTTGGCACCATATTATTACAAACTCCATTCCTGTTACAGTTGACGTAACGTCCATGATAAGTAAGTCTTGACGTACCATTTTACACGTTATAACAATAACATTTTATGTTTCGATTGTTAAAGTTTTACACATTGATTTTCAAACAAGACGATCTGCAGCTCCTGCCATTGTAACGCACTCAAGTAACTACCTCCATTTTCCTAACTCACCCTTACTCAGCGATACGAGTATTATATAGTTCCGCCTGTGTACATTCCCTTTTGGAATGTGATAAAACATTCATATTTTATTTGGATAAAGTATTTTTGGTGCTTATCTTGTAGAAAGCTTTTGTAGATAGGCATAATATGTATATGATGTTGACGAATTCAAGGTATGAATAAAATAGTGATGTAAGTACACGGGAGACCCTGTGGTGCCTAAAAGTTGGATTTGGCTAATTTTACTAAAAGGAAACGGAAGGCGCTTCGATCGCGTCTCAATAGGTGATGTAGTCCGTTCGAGTGAGCGTGGGGGACAAATTCTTGATTCGGCACTTGACGAAACAACACGAAACTGTCCCGTTTCGTACAGCCAATTTATCTTCGTACTTGGTAAAGTTAAATAGAGTTTAGTAAAGTTCATATATAGTGTGTACTAAGCTAGTATATGCAACATTGCTCAATCGAAAAGTTTTGTTTGACGGTAGAACTTCGTTTAAAGAGTTACCAATATCGACGCTTGAAAGGAAAAATTTACTAAGCGACATTGAGCTTACTTTACAGGAGAGCAGTTTAAAGTTGAATTTTAGAAAAAAAATCATATATTTTTTGTAATCATCTTACCGACGTTATTCTTACTGTTTTGGAATCATTATTTTATCATCTATGTATATTGTGGTACAATACTATACAATACTGCTCGAGACATTAACCTAATAGAATTTGCAACTGAAATGTACTAAGCGTTCGTGAACAGACATCTCTAAAGAAACTACTTGAGTTTAAATTAACAAAAAGTTGCTGCTTGCTTCGCGAATTTCTCTAGAAAATACAACTGTTCCTTCCTGCTATGAATATATTATTTTTATGTTAACTGACTAGTCATTGTGAACGACGGTAGCTTGCCTTTGCTCCGCTTCTTAGCGAGCGCACGAGTACCTATCTTTTACTTTCTTTGATACTTTTTTAGGGGTCCGAAGTAAAATCGGAACCCTTCCAGTTTCGTTGTGTCCATCTGTCTGTCCGTCCGTCTGTCCGAAGCAAACCGCCGGGACCCTTAGTGCTAGAAAGCTATAATTTGGCATGGATATACATATTTATTAAAACTCCAGAATCGTAGAATAAAATATTGAAAAATATTTTTTTGTTAGGGTAACTCCCTACAGGTAACGTGAGGATGAATGTTTTATTCGTCGCGTACTCTTTAGTGTGGGGTATCGTTGAACAGGTCTTTCAAAAATACTATGGGTCTTTTAAGACTGTGTGTTTTATGTGTCAGACACGCACTTGCCCTTTTTTTATAATTGTACGTAATTTTTTGGCCTGAATATTGAAGTGCGAAAAACTACGTCTAATCTAAGTCTAATCTTGCTGTTCTTAAGTTGATTTTTTATTTATTTTCAAATTAAAAAGTGTGGTCGATCGTTCATCCACCTGCGATTGCTAAACGGGACTAGTAAATTTGTAATTATTTCCTATAATCAATTTTTATTATTAATTGATCGTTTGTGACATAATATAACTAAGAAGTTATTTATTTTCACATTTAGGTAAAAAGAAGGAAAGCAGTCTTGTGATACAATTCTCGAAAAGCATAAAAAAATGAGTACTTGCATCTGATTTGTTATTGCCATAAAATATCGCCAAGTGAAGTTTAAGCTCGAAACGAGACATAAATGTATGACGTTCGCGATAAAACAAAGGAGCTATCATATGAAATATAAATTGCGACCATCTCATCTCTTGGACGCGGTTGCAGAATAATCCATTTGTCTCTTGTAAATGGGTTCTCTTAAGATAGATGCTTCTACCAGTAGTGAATTTCTTGAGAGAATGGACGTCGCAAGTGACGGGATATGGAGTGAAAATGTAATGAAATTTCATGTTAATAAAAAATGAGCAGGACTCGCAATAGTATGTGTGGTCGCTACCGTCAGTTAAGTCTTAGTAGTTGATACAGATCAAAGTCGATTAGCTTTTTATAATATTTAAATGGTTTTCTTTAGCTTACCTTGTTTGTGTGGGTCAAATCATGCAAGTTGAATAACGCCCTAACTTAGAGTCACTAATGGTTACATAAATTGCTCCTTAGTACAGAGTTTGTATGGTGATTCTTTACTAAGTAGCGATTAAAGTAACCATTCAGGAGTTGAAAGAAGAACTTTGTTCCAAATTCATTTCAATTTAATTGAAGAGAAACTTCTTTAGAATCGTTGTGATTTCAAACCGGATGCAACGGATAAAACGACAGGTACGAGACACAAATACAAAAATGTGTAGGAAAGAATGAGACAGAAATATACTCGGCAAGCATGCATATAATATAACTGCTAATTTCGTCGTTGAATCTAACTTCTCCGTAGCTCAATGGTCAGGACGTAGATACGCAATACCTGATGCGCAGGTTCGCGTCTCTCAGTATTTCTTTTTTTTAGTTTTATTTTTATACTGTTTTTAAATACTTTCAAATGCTCTTTTAAATATTTTCAAAGAATTTATCAACAAAAAATAAGAATTTCATTTTCGTTGTCAAGCTTGCTTATTTAATATCTGTCGATCGACCGACCGATTATACAGACAGTAAAAATGCTAAGTTGTATTCATAGATGGCGCGAGGAATAACATAGAAGATTCGTTTTATTGCTAGATAGATGGCGCTAGCTGCTCATTTTACTCTTCATATTATGTTAAGAGATGGCGTTAGTTACCACTGTTTTCTTTTTCTTATGTTCGTGGTTATCTTTTAAAAAGTGCTAAGTTGTATTCATAGATGGCGCGAGGAACAAGGTAGAAGATTCGATTTATTGCTTTTTCATCTCATTATCTTGAAACCAAAATTTTGCAAAGTTTCACTTCTACCACGTGTGAATTGCACACATTTTTTTTTATCACTTCATTTTTCTTTACGGTTTCATTCCGATTTGGACCGAATAGCAAATTAGTTCAACAGATATATTTTGGTTGGACTTCACTCATTTGTTTTCACCAGCTTTTCATATCTTTTCAAAGACATTTCGTTTTTAGGGTCCGCTAGAATACGACAAACCCAAAATTTTGTGACTGCTTGAATCTGTAAATAAATAAAATTTAAATGAAATAATTTTACTCATGACGTTTATACTTGGGTTGGGAGCTAATTACGATACGAATACGAATAAGAATGGATATTTATTTATGTCCACTAATTTCCACAGATAACGCATATACCTGTTGAGCAAAAACAAACAAAAACGTTTGAAAGTTGTTGAATTATGATTTTGAATGCAAACGGGTACTCACAATTTTTGAAAATTGTTCCAATATATCTACCTAGTTACATGGATTCTTATACTAGCACTCTGTCATAATACCCATGATAATGAATACCATTATAATCTAGATTATTCTAGACCATTAGTCTACCTGTGTGCAAAATTTCATGAAAATCCCCTTTTGCCCTTTTGCCATGTTTTTGCCCTTGTATACCCTAGATTTAGGTGTTGCAAAAATAAATAAAATAAATAAATAAATAAAATCCTTTCAGTAGTTTTTGTGTGAAAGAATAACAAACATCTATTCACACAGTCACAAATCACATTTAAAATTTTAGTGAGATTACTATTTTAACATTATTTTATTAGGATGACTAAACTATTAGCTCAGTTTATTTCCCGTTACTTGCATGGAACCTTGATAAGCAAGCCTGATTCCAACTTCACTTGTATTATTTTTATACCAGTTTTGAGTATATTTTTATACGGTAACAAATGTGTACGAACGAAGTTCTCTTTGCAACATCTCGCCGTGAATTCAGCTTGCAAATTAACTAATGACTCTTACAGAATAGCACCAAATGTTATTTTTCGTACTGCATCCAAATATTTTATTTATCTGTAGTCATGTAGTTTTTGCATTCAAATCTGCATATCTGAGTTATATACGATTTTCGTTTGTACATTACGTACTTTTGGTACCAGGTTAAATCTAGTGTCGGTGAACGTATAATAATATCTAGCTGTTACCCGCAGCGTCGCTGAAATTATGCTTATCATATCTATCCCCTATTTCACCCCCTTGGGGGTGGAATTTTGAATGATCCTTCCTTAGTGGATGCCTTCCTCATAAGAGGAATACGTGTGCGTAATTTTATGTTTTTAGCCCTAAGGTTTGGCCTGTGTGTTGATACATCAATCAATCAATTTTGCTTGTTATGTATATAGACAGATGAAGATTATCCACCTGATGGTAAGCGGTGGTCGCTGCCCGAACGTCAGGAGATAAATGATTATGCAATAAAGTATTGAGTATTAAGATATCACTGATCACCAAGAAAATGAGGCCATTATTAACTGAGTTCAACAATGCAGAGAAAACTAAACTACAATGTTACCTAGTTATTTTGAAACGGTACCTTGTTTTAGTCGGTCAAATTTTGCAAACTTAATTAGATTTCCTCGGACTTAGGCTCAGAGTTCAGATTTTTAACCGACTTCAAAAAAAAGAGGAGGTTCTCAATTCGGCTGTTTTTATGTTTGTTACCGAACTTTCACCTGAGTGAACCGATTTTGATGATTCTATATTTAATTGAAAGCTGGTGCTTGTCATGTAGTCTCACTTAAATTTGAGCGAGATCTGACAATGGCATCCATGAGAAAACCATATAAGTCTTAAATTTATTTATTGTATTAATAGGTAACATTGACACTTTAAAACCCTGCATTTAGTTTTTAACCGACTTCAAAAAAGGAGGACGTTCTCCATTCGACATTTTTATGTGTGTTACCTCATAACTTTTTGCTGGCTGTACCGATTTTGATAATTCTTTTTTATTCTCAAGTTGGTGCTTGTTATGTGGTCTCATTTATTTGAGCAATTTGAGCGACATCTGACGAGTGATTGTTGATTTAACCTTAAATTTGGAGTGGGTTATTTTTGTAGAAGAATTATTACGAGTACATTACTAACTTGTATTATGTAACTAGCCGTCCAACGCTGGGGATCTAACTGGTTATATTCAGACAATATGTTACATAAATCCTAACGGCAATAATATTTAAATCGAAATAACTTGTGTAGCTGCGCTGCATAAAAATGCGCCGATGGATACAGGGAGTTTGTTTTGTTTTTGTATTTTTCAGTGGGTACTATAGGTAGGTAATTGTAGGTAGTTGACAAACGAGTTATGATACCTGCTGGTAAGTGGTTACCTTTGGCAATGGACAACAGTTACCAATGTCACCAGTAATCAGACAAGAAAGAAGATAAAAGAAAGCCCTGACACACAAGCTCTCAACCGGAGCAAGCCGTTTGGCGGCTTACTCAAGCAAGCAATGACGAAAGGATATTACGAATTGGATGATTATTTTAAAGACGGGACGTTTCATACTTATTTACAGTAGTAGTAGTTCAACGACTTGTGTGGTTACCATGCCGGATCGCCGCGCCAAGGTTCCTGGGTTCTATTCCCAGCGAGGCGGAAATTTGAATGCCGAGTTTGAATTTCTGTTCTCGGTCTGGGTGTGAGTGTTCATTGTCTTGTGTGTTCTCCATGTCACCCACGACACAGGGAATCCTAGCGTGGGGCTATGAATGTGTAGTGTTATTATTATTAATAATAATAAGTGTTATACTGTGAGTAGGAAAAAACCGCTCGGTAGTGTCTTGCTGCTTCTTCTCCACAGTCCATAGTAGGGGCTTTATTGAAGCAATGTTATGGCATAATTAGCCTCAAAGAGTGATTGTATAAAACCAATTTTGAATAAAAAAATTAGAGTTTGAGTTTGAATCGCTTCATAAGTATTAAAAATCTACAACATTTAGATTTCGCGTCGCGTCATGCTTCTACGATAAAATTATGAAGTGTGCCCCTCGGGACACGGCCAGTCGCGTCGTAATTCTCCTTGTCGGGTTTCATTCACGACACATAGTTACTAGATTTCCCCACGGCCATATTTTTATGTACATACTAGGGCATCTCTCGGTACATACTGAAGAATAATAAATAGGTACTGCCTACGGAGAAGTAACAAAATTCAACTATTGAGATCTAGCACTCTGCTCTTATCGATAGAATATTGACATATGATAGAAAGTTTAAGTGGTCACTTAAACAGTGTAAGGTACTCAGTTTCATCATCATCACAACCGATGCCATTCTTGGCCTTGGGTCTTCTTAATGAGAGCAAAGGCCATTAACCATAGCCCTGGGCAGATGTACAGGTTTCCTCAATTAAATATCTCAAAACAAAATCAAATTATATCTGACTTTCATTCATAAAATATTCTGTAATTCATAAAATACGTATTAAAGCAAATGACGCTCGCAAATTTTTTCAAGATTATAATTCATCAAATCACTTTTCATACAAAAAGAGTCGATAAAAGTTACACACCAATACTAACGTTCCGCAAAATACTACATTTCAGTGCTAGAAAAAAACATTTGTACTCTTTTGTATTAGTTTTATGAGTTCCAGAGTAAATCGTTGATGAATCCAACTTAATTCTATTTGCATAATCATAATTATGATTTGATATTTTCATTTAAATATACACAAATTAGTAAATTCACCTTCCACCTTTCCACTTTTCCATTCCACCTTTTGTACCACTTAGTTATAAGGGTATAATAAAGTGTAAATAAATAAATAAATAAATAAAATAAATTTCAAAAGTTTACAGAGAAACTCCACCTTGTAACTATGTACACAGTTATGCAACAAATATTTAAAGCAACTAACTACATATCAATGTTGTGGCTCGATGTTCAATTTTGTGGTTTTATTTCCGACCAAACCGGATAATTATAGCACAGAATTCATCATCAAAATACGAATATGAAACCACCATAAAATTGCAATTAAGTATAATACATTGCGGCTCAGGTGTAATGAGCGAGTATCTTTTTATAACCCCGAAATAAAGTCATACCTTAAAAAGTGGGAGTTTAAAAACAAGATTGTCTGCACAAAGGGGTTGCAACCCCTTGTAAGTGACGCCCGTTGTTCCCTCTCCGAGTTATTAATGACTAGTAAAGCTGGATCCAATGCTACGCCAAAGAAACAAAGAAACGAAAAGAATCAGAAAACTGCAGTTGCTTTTGACATTGATATTTTTAAGACCAGAGATGGTAGTGATAGTAGGCGTTAGACACTCACTTCAAGCTAAGTGAATTAGCTTGAAATAATCTTTAATTTATCAAGGTTTGATCTTGTTACGTCGTATTTGAAAATAAGTGCTTAGGTTTCTTCATGTACCTATACTATAATAAGGAAGTTTTCATCGTAATAACAATAATTATATCGCACCCTCGGTGGAAAAAAAGCATAAGTCTTCTTACGGTGAATTTTAGTTATTAATATGACTGGAAAGAGGGACAAAAGCTGCGTATGGTCAATTTTTTTCAAATTTTTATCATTAATCTTGACGGTTTTGTGCAAGAAATCGCAATGTAAGTTCTTTTGACTACTTACTGATATTTGAACAGTTTTTTTGCTCTCCTGTAAAATTGCAATTTTCATCTTATGCCTTTTTTCCACTGAAGGTGCGATGAATTTAAAAATTTGTGAGGATGTATGTTACACTTTCAAGCAAAAACTACTAAACGGATCTTCATGTAGCGTACGATATAGGGTACTGATTATCTCTTTTTTTTATGGAAATAGCCGGCAAACGAGCTGACGATCCACCTGATGGTAAGTGGCTATCGCCGCCCATGGACATCAGCAACACCAAAGGCATCACTGATGCGTTGCCGGCCAAGAAAGAAAGAAGAAAAAGAAAGAAAGAACAAAAAGAAAGAACGCGAATCTCTGAAAACATAGCGATAACAATCATCTCGATTACGTCATCTTTCAAACAAACGCATTTTACCTGGGTGGCTAAAACTGAAAAATCCCAAATAACTTAATTATTTGAAACGAAAACTTTTCCAGCACTAATATTCCAATTACTTTAAATCCCCTGCGTTCAGCTAATTGAACTCCATACAGTTATCCTAAATAGCATGATCTGGTTCATACTTCACGCCAATTAGCGATGTATTTGATGTAACGTTCACACATGATAGTTAGGTATTGTTCGTTGATGTACATTACTTTAATGGCGAGGACGGTCGCAATGCGTAGATAACACATTTTAGCGTTTTACCGGCCGAAATGTTCTGCATTTAGCATCATTTGCATAATGCGCAGTGGTTAGGTCTAGCTGACACTGTTTCAATAAAATTCAGATAGTGGATTTTAGGTCTCATCCTCGTAAAAATATGTTTCTTTACTTTTTCTCTGCTTCCTTCAGAAATATAATTGGAAAAAGACGTAGATAATGTAGTGAAAATAGACTTTAAAATGTTCGTTTGGACAACTATTCAAGTTTATTAGAGGTAGTACCTAGTAGTATGCTTACAAATGAAGTCCTATAGCACTTAATAGTATACGTGTTAATAGGTATCAACGTTATTAGGTATAATTCACGCTTACAATACCCATTTAGCGCGAGCCCATTATGAGCAATTCCCATCTATTACTATAATAAAACTCAAAGTGTCTGTTTGTCTGTCCCGGCATCACACAAAAACCCTTCTACAGATTTCGATGAAAATTGGTAAAAATGTTACTGATACCCTGGGTCATATTTTAGACAACTTTTCATCCCGAAAAATTAAAAGGTTACCCCGAAAAATTAAAGTTTGAATAAGTTAAAATATAATTTCCGTATGCAAAGCTGCGGGCAACAGCTAGTTTTATTAATAAAAATATAATTGCACACAGGTTTTTTGATGACCTATATTTTGAAGAATTCCCACAATAATTCAACCCCTTTGTACATAGGAACACACTATTATTTATAGAAATAAAGTAATTGGAACGATCGGTTCGGATAACGTTTGCAGTCTGACGTAAATCACTCTGCAATGCAGCCGTAATTCGAGCGTTTAATTGATAAACATTTTATTTTATTCGTCACGAGACTTTTAATTTCCAACTTTAAGCTTTATTACAATCTGGATTTTAATTACATTACATGTGATTACATGCCTATTACTAACCGACTTCAAAAAAAGGAGGAGGTTCTCAATTCGACTGTATTTTTTTTCTTTTTTTTATGTTTGTTACCTCCGTACTTTGGACTGGGTGAATCGATTTTGATGATTCTTTTTTTAATCGAAAGCTGGTGCTTGTCGTGTGGTCCCACATAAATTTGAACGAGATTTGACAGTGGCATCCATGTCAAAAGCATATAAGTCTTTTTGCATTAAGTACGTGCGCGATAAATGGACGAATAACTCAATATCACGTCAACCGATTTCGATGATTCTTTTTTTAATTGAAAGCTGGTGCTTGTCGTGTGGTCCCACATAAAGAGCGAGATCTGACAATGGCATCATGTACTTCATTTGAAGTCGGTTCTTTTTTTGTTAAAATTTTAGATTATTAAATTACTGGGAGTATTTGTGGGTACAAGTTTAATATAATTTGAAATTGCATAATGTAATATTGATTACATTCCATTGTTTTGGAGATAATATAGTCAGTTTTATTGTTACTAAACTGTGATAAACTTGTGTAGGTATATCATACGTTGTAACAATCAATAAAAATATTATTTTTATTTAATTTTGTACGATGTTTAAATGTGTTGTTACATAATATAACATGAAACACTAGCAAAGCGTAAATTTTCATCAGATCTCAACCCCGATCGCTGATTTCAATAGCGTGATTGAATGCTATGCATATTCTAGATTTATGCATGCAATTTAGTGTATAGTGAGATGTACGTAAATGAAAACTAAATGCTGGGATTGAGCTGGCGTAAGGCAAGTGATATTTGATGAGATTGGGTTTAGGCAGGATAGGATTTAGGGATCTGAACATATATTAATAGGTTTGAAAATTTGGTGATCATTTCGTGAAAATGACGAACATAAAAATCGAGTGTATATTGTATTTGGAGCACTACAAATATTTTTAAATATCAAGTTCAATATGCAAGATACCTGAAGATTTTGTGATATATTTTTCCATTAAGATAAATATTAATCGTAACCTACGTACATAATATTATCTGCAATCTATGTGAAAAGATTTATATCATGTTGGTAAATTTTGGACAATGTGTAATTTGGTCAGCGAATCATACAAATATTACATTACATAGCAAATATTATCTACAAGCATTTAATAAAATAACAAAAGTGGTCGGTTCTTTAGTTAGTAGTCAATCATAAAAACTATGATAGTACGTTACAATGGATTGAAAAATGAGCGGAACCGCGAAATCTAGATCATTAGTCACTTTCCGGGTGCATTTGTCAGAGTAAGAATCTTTCATTCTACTGGCATTAGTGATAGTAGACAGAATCTTAGGGATAGAGGAAAAGCAATTTGTTATTGTACATTGGGGGGAGGTCGTCCATCTTAAGGATAGGGAGATAGATCTCCCGCAAGGCCAAACGATATGCCTGAGGGGGATAAGGTATTTTTTCGAATGGATAGTTGAATGAAATGTTAATGAATGGATTACGGCTTCACGTAGACGGGATGGTAAGGTAAGGTAAGGAGGCGGTATGGTAAGCGCTGCAGAAAATTTCGCTATCGTGATTTAGGTCGGAGTGACGTCATCGTGACCTGTAGAGCGGGGTCGCCTCTAGTCTGTAAATACAACCCAAAATCCCTTGTTTTCGATGTCATGCTATAGATAGCGTTCCTCCTGTAGGAGTTCGCTGGAATCGTTGTTCCTATCAGATAAACTCTGATGTTATGTCCATGGTGGTACGGGCATTTTATACAATGCTTTTTTTACATAAAATATAATTACGGTTGCAGGTACAGTGTAATAAGTAAGAATGCGAGTCCCACGTTTTCGATTTGATCGGTAACTGATGCCTCGCTGTTACTGATGTGCATGTTCGACCTATAAATTCTAACCGTAGCACTAACCGTAAAAGTACACTTGTCGGATAAAGTCGACTAAAAACATTGAAATATAATGTCATTGAACAGACATCTTGAACAAAATGTATGTCCCACCGGGAGGTTCTATTTTCAAAATCGAGCCCCCGTTCTCCTTTGAAATTCGAACCAATCCATTGAAAATTGAAGCCCGCCAATTCATTGTAACATACATCATGTTCGCGGTGTCGGTTCTATACTAGTAATAACACTTCAATGACTAAATAAGATTAAATTATTAAGATTTTCTACGACTGCTACGAACATCTACGAAAGTATCTTTGCTACGCCGTAGCACTCACACAAAATAAAATGAATGACACTGTATATTCATTTAGCACTAGTGTTCTCCCCGTGGCTTCTCTTGCATTTTCCGGAATAATAATTACCCTATATGATAATTCAGATCACGATCTATCTGTATGCTAAATTTCACGAAAATCCGTTCAGTAGTTTTTATGTGAACGAGTAATAAACATCCATAAATTCACATAATTTTTCACATTTATAATATTAGTATGAAGTAGGTTAATAACATGATAAAAGACGAAAATAAATATCTTTCAATAAAGCAACGCTTGTTTGTTGCAAATTCGAAACGCGTTTATTTTCCGCATTAAAAACTAAATGTTTTGACGGAGGCGCAAGTGTTCGCGAATAGGTCGGTTTTAGTGTTTGAATAAATGAAACATACGGATGTGGTGGATACTAGATTTTTGGGTAGACTAAGGGATTAATTATGCTACACCGAGCCGGGCACGAGCCGTTCCGGGCACGGACAATTTCACTAACATTTTACTCGCCTCGGTCACGGACGTCGCACGGTGTAGCATATATACTTGATGCCCATGTTATATAAAGTGTTAGTGAAGTTTTGAATCCGTGCCTCGTCCGAGCCTCGTTCGGGGCACGGCTCGTCCCCGGCACATTGCAGCATAATTCATCATTAACTTGAGATATAAGACACGGATCGTGCAAATTATGAGCAATGAATACCTTACCTTATATCTTTAAACGAGCAATTCTTGTATATATATGACGGCGCCACCATCAATGTTTCGTAGAAAGCGGCGTTCAACGGGCAATTTGAACAATCGAGTGATATGTCACTCGGTTCACACCACAGATCCTATATTCGTTCATCGACCGTTGCACAGTGCACACGTTACGTAGTTACCGAGTAGTTTTGTTACCGAGTATCAGACACATATGCGAGGCATGGGGTGACTATAGGGGAGTGTTGGAGGTCACAGGGCCGTCGTGCCATATTATTTGTTGGCTGTTACTCGGATAAAATTGAAGACAATCAGTTCTAATCGCGTATTTAATTATAACTAGTGTAAAACCTGTGTTAAAATGAGTTTCTGACTAAAGTGATGTAAACACCCACTGTTGACACCCACTGTTGCTATTATTTCCCGAACCACCACCCAACCAGTCATATTCGCCTACATATATATATAATTGGTATCTCGGAATCGGCTCCAACGATTTTCATGAAATTTAGTATATAGGGGTTTCGGGGGCGATAAATCGATCTAGCTAGGATTCATTTTTAGAAAATGTCGTTTTATCGGTGTTTTCAGGCAATGATAAACTTCTACAATATACTCTTCCTGACATCTATTGGCAAGTAGCAATATACTAAAGCTACTTCAGTAAATGGCGTTGTTAAGCAACACTAAACCGAGCAAAGCTCAGTCATCCGGATATTGTTAACATTAAGCAACTTAAATGTATTGAGAATTGTGTTTTCAATATTCATTTACCTTTTGCGTTCGAATACGCTTTATTAAGTTTTGTGCACTAATTGTATTTTATTTTATGTGAATTATTTTAGTAGTACACTAATTTGTTAGTCACAGCTAGGCAATCTGGTGATGTTTAATTCCACTTTAGGTTGCAAACGTGGCAACAGCAATAGAATAACTGAATAACATCCAAAGTAGCTATTAGTAAGTAATCATAATGTATTGTCTACCTAAAAGTAAAAATATGTAACTTGAAATATACAGTATGAACTTCTTTCCTATGACCGTTTTTTTCGCTGTTGCAACACTCCAAATATCACCAGTTTTTAACTGACTTCAAAAAAAGGAGGAGGTTCTCAATTCGACTGTATTTTTTTATGTTTGTTACCTCAGAACTTTCGACTGGGTGAACTGATTTTGATAATTCTTTTTTTAATCAAAAGCTGATGCTTGTCTTGTGGTCCTACTTAAATTTGAGCGAGATTTGACAATGGCATCAATGTCAAAATCATATAAGTCTTAAATTTGCATTAAGTATGTGCGCGACAAATGGACGAATAACTCAATATCACGCCAACCGATTTCGATGATTCTTTTTTTATTGGATGTACATCATTTGAAGTCAGTTCTTTTTGTTAAAATTTTAGATTATTAATATTCTAATACTTTGAATGTTTCGTACACACTGAAGCCGTATGTTATTAACTGCGTAAAATAAAATGAAGATTTCTTAGCACTCCCCAGCCAGCAATACTTAAGCACTTACTAAAACAGATTTTTCTCAGGAGATGAGGGTTGCTAAGACGCGTTCATTTAATTTTACAGCGTCTCAGAATAATTAGGAAGGTTTAGGGGAATTGCTCCTGAATTTAACAGGTTGCAAAGCCATGTTTTAATAAAGACGCTGTGTTATTTGTGAATTATGTTCTGGAATTTCGGGCTTCATTGTGAAATATTATTTGTTGATCCCGTAGCCTAATTTGTAGTAATTATTCCATCCCGTATCCTAGTTGCAATAGCCCTGTCTGCGACTCAAATTCAAGGTAAATACTTATGTAACAATTAAATGTAACATCTATCCTAGAATCTTAGTGTATATTATATTATAAGTGTTTATTATAACTGAAGTTAAGGAACATGTCAAAGGTACATTAAGCAGAGAAAAATATTAGCTTGAAAATTTTAGTAACGTGTACCTTTAAAATGATTCTATACAGCAGTTAAAACAAAATGTACAACGCATACTTTTAACGACATTAAATAACTTATTCAGTAACAAAAAATTCAGTGGCAAACTATGATAAGCTTTTCAATTATAAATGTGCTAACTTTGAAAATGTCGTATCGACGGTCGAAAGCGAATGGTGAGTAAAAATGTATTCCAATCTGGCTTTGGAAGTTCCACGATAAAGTGGCTTCAACCCATTGGCTTCAACCCATTAGTGGCCCACTACTGGGCACGGGTCTCTCATGAGGAGGCCTAGAGCATACTCCACCACGCTGCTCCAGTGCGGATTGGTGGAGAGGTTAGTGGCCAACCCGAGTGTCGGAAGTTTTCAAACCGCCCGAGGGCCTCCGACATGGTTTAATGACTGTTATCTTGTGATAACAACCGGGACCGACGGCTTTATGTGCCCTCCGAAGCACGGAAATGCTCAAGAATTTTTTGCCACTAGCGGTCACCCATCCAACTACCGACCGCGCCCGCTGTTGTTTAATTTTGTCGATCGCTTAGGATCGATGCAAGCCGCTGGGCTATGAGCGCTTCAAATCATTAATGGCCTACTAATGGGCACAGGTCTCTCCTCTTGAGGAGATAAGGTATTGAGCGTGAAATAATATCTGTAAATTTTGAAATGTAAAAATCCCCAGACACTTATTTTCACCAAAATAAAAACGATCAGAAACGCTTGAACAGATTTTAATAAATTGTAGCAAAAAACCATCTCGATCACGTCAGCTTTCAAACAAAGAATCATAATAGGTCCATTTGTTTAGGAACTAAGATAACACAAACAGAAACACAGACTCGTCATAGTTATATGACGAGTACCTATTATGATTTTTTGTTGTTACATGTCGTATACATTCAATTCCTTGCCTGACTTGGACTGTATTTTCTAAGTATAACTTTCAGTTGTGTTAGCAACATCTCAAGTAAAGATTACATTTAAAACAATGGAAATCTTTTAGTTATCTTTTAACGCTGTTGTAGATATGGATGTTTTCACGGACTGTTATAACTAACACCCCTGTTTTTTCGGGGGTTAAAAAAGAACTCGCTTATCGCTTGCAATGGAGCTATGAGGCAAACAGAAAATGTCGTTGTATCCGCCGGGACGGCCCTGCATACTTTCAATCAATGTCCGTTGGAATAACCATTAAATTAAATTGTTCGTATAAAATAAAAATCCTAAGTAAAATTTTCGGAATTCTATTTAATTTTGCTAATCTCTTCAGTATTTAACAGGAGAATCGCATAGCCCAGCGGCTTATGTTGATCGTTAGTGATAGATAGTAACGGCTGCACTCAGAGTCACTTAACGATTACTTAAATTGTTCCTTAGTACAGAAACATAATACAAATTCTATACTAAGGAACGATTTAAGTAACCGTTGAGTAACTTTGAGTGTAGCCGTGAGACTGCTAAAAGCAAAAATAGGGATGTTGACAAATTTTAGGATGCAGTTTTATTTTTTAATCAACTTCAAAGAAGGTGGAGGTGTAAATTCGACGCATTCTTCGAGTATCTGTATCCGATTCGTTTCCACATCTCGTCAACCAATTATCCCATCATGGGACAACTCAATGGGAAAAGTGGGACAGACACGGGTCTGTCCCAGATAGATTGAACGGTCAATCTATCTGGGACGATGAGTGATGAATGACTGATATTGTTGTGGTGGTCCATAGAAGGATAACACCACAGAAGGGTTACAGAAGCTTTCCTAGTTTATCTAATAGAAATTTATATTTGATGATATTGGGGTGGACAAAAAATTTTAATCAGGGTGTTGTAGAAGGCGACAGAAGCCGGCCAGTGGTCCCTATCACTCACTGTAAGGATTATAATTATAAAATACGAATATTGAGTACTCGTTGCATTTAAAATGTTAAATGTCCGCGATGGAATCTAAATAAAATCTTCATATAAGTTGAGTAATATTGATTTACAGAGCGCAACATAATTACGAGTATAGCATACTGCACGATTTTTATTTATTATAAAGTATACTGTCTGTCTCTTTCTAACGTTTATAATATAGTCAGGGTAGGTATTTAATGCCTACCTTTATAAGACATCTTTTCCCATAAAAGTTAAAAGATACTATTTAGTTAGTTTTTGTCTTAAGTTATAATGAAAAAAGTGTAAGTGTGTGCTAAAGTTTTGTTGCAGAGTATAGGTACTAAACTCTCGTATGAGTCTTCTAACATTCTGTATAACTTTATTCTGTGTCCTGATCAATGAAATTCTCGCCAAGCCAGAGATTTGCACTGAAGCTTGCACTCACATAGCTGCCATTCACTGGTAATAGATTTAACGGCGAGCTGATGCCTAGTGGTTCGCTTCGCGGGGTATTCGTGTACATTTACGATAGCCGTATACAGGGTGGAACCATAAGTTCGTTATTCATAAGAAAAAGGACTGCAGTCAAGTGTTATTATTAAAAAAACTTTTCACTCATAGCCCCACAGTATGATTCTCTGTGGTGTGGATGTCATGAACAACACACAAAGATTAGAACACACAAATATTAGAAGACACACACCCAGACCGAGAACAAAAACTCAAACTCATTCATATCGACCTTAGCCCTTGGCAAGGCGGTCAGGCATAGTAACCGTTACGCTACATAGGTCATCAAAATTAATTTTGATTCATAAGTGAGTTTGTGTATTTCGTACATAAATAAAAATAAACAGTAAGAATTATTTTATGTGGAAATATTTTTTAAAACTAAAAGTTCTATCAAAAATATGTTTATGAATAAAAAAAAACGTTATTTGAATATCGAATTTTGAAAGTTTATGAGTTTATTCCTAAAAATTAACATTGATTTGTTTTTAATGTTTTTGAAAACATTTTATGAAATAATAAATTGATATATAATTTCAATATAACACTTGGTGGATGAACAAATCAAATTTTTTATTTGCTTGAATGTGGGTATCTACAATAACGTATACTAATAAAAATATAGACAAGTCCGCCACAATCTACGTTTCACGGCCACACCCTGAATACAAGTAAAGTCCAAGCATGAACTATATTTTTCTAAGGTTCTATACATTTATTGGTTGGCATTTAACCTAAAAACCTTTTGAAATAAAAAAAATATTTGCATAGAAAATGGTTGACTCGTATTTAACCTATGAAATGCTCAAAATGAGAGACATTTTCACGTATGCACCAAACAACTATGCTATTATTATTATACCTAGTTATTGGAAATAAATAAATATTTTTTTGAAATTTGAAAAACACAATGCTACCAACATAATAACGAAGTGGAGACTTATGTCAAACGCACTTTACACCTGGCATTCGATGTAAACTAAAAAGTTATGGAACGTCCCCTCAGCGAAAGACGAAGAATGAGTTAGTACGAGTATCCGTGGCCCTATGCCGTGGCCGCATCGATTACACCCGCACTTCACTCAGCTCAGCTAACCGGAAAACGGCTCACCGTTCTTTTAAATAGAAAAATTCTAATATCACTAAGTAGACCTTCGAGCTATGCGTACTAGTTAAGTATTTACACGGAGTTGACGTCATTGTGTACAATTAATTAATGTTTTCATTAAGATTAAATGTTAAGGTTTTACTTATAGGTAAGTAAAAGTTGAAATTATACCTATGTTCATTTTCTCACATCAGATAAGTTAGCTGGGAGAGATCTGTTTTTGTTATCTGTGTATTAATGGCTACAACTTATTATTGGCCCACTACTCAGCACAGATTTTTTCTCTTGAGGAGGCTTAATGCTCCACCACGATACTTCAGCGCGGATTGGTGGATGGCTTTGTAGCCAACTCATTACTGAAGTATCGTAATTTTTCATGCCGTCCGAGGCCCTCTGACATAACTTAACGGGATGATGTGTTTGTCCCCTCCCGAGGACGGAAGCCCTCAAGAAGTTTTTGCCACTAACAGTCACCAAACCAGCTACACCGTGCTCGCTATAGCTGCACTCGGTCGATTACTTAGGATCAACTTGATTATAACTGACTTCGGATTACGATTGAAATAGTTCAAAGAATAATATTTTGAATATTTAGTATGGTTATTAAGTATGCAATGAAGACCCGTGCCCTTCAAAATCCAAGCCGAATCAGATATTACTCCATTACGCATTAAAACATTATTAACACGAGCTCATATTACTCTAAAGGCTATAAAACAAATTATTTGGGTTACAGTTCATTATAACACGATGGCTGACAATTTGCGATTTATTTAACACCGTGTAATTATTTCAATTTGGCACGATCCAACATCACAACTCTTGTGCGTCCGAAATCTCATTATCAAGTTGGTGACAGAGGATAATTTATACACACACAATTTCGCCTGCAATCAAAGTAATATTGTTTTAACGGTGTTGTTATTTACTTGTGTCAATGTGTTTTCCAGTGGAATCTAAACCGATTTTAATGCAGTTATTTTGTGTACAATCTTACGCAATCATATTTAGTAGTGTTTGAATCGGAAAGTAGTTTAAATCAAGAAAATCGAAACCAACTTTCATAACTATCTAGCAGTTCCTTTTTTGTTATCTACCAATTTATGAAAATATTTTTTTTATTAATCAATATATTTTAAATGGAATTTAACTAAAAAGGAAGATATCCTAAACGTCTAGAGACGATTGAACAATAATTTCGAATAATACGGCTCAATGACATTTTGACCAAACATTTCGTTGAATTCCGATCAAATAACTAGCTTCAAAATCGAAGCCATTCAATTTTGATGGACAGTGTTCTTAGGCGGCCGCGGCAGTGAAAAGAAAAGTTTTGGTCCCTGATGGGACTGATGTACTGTTCTCACATTTGGGCAGGTGCATCCGAATGTCACTTTTTTGGCTTGGATTCGAGGGAGAGGCGTGCGAAGAGCCTCATTGGTCATGCAGATCTGGCTGTGACCAATCTGCAAAGTCTCGAGCACAGGCGCAGAGTAGCCAGCTTCTCTGTTCTCTATAGGGCACGTTTTAGAGCGTTTAACGGCACGACGCATGGCGGGTATCCACCCTTTCATCGTGAACAGCTGGTACGGACGACGCGGTTTGCATAGTCTTTCATTATGCGCACCGTGAAGGATTGCTTGCCTACGTCTACGTTCCCGCCATGTTCCCGCCCACCTATAACTTAGTTGTTTTCAAAAATAGAGTGAATAGGCTTTTATTAAGTTAGTGTTCTCACCGTTCTAGACCACATCTCCTATTAACATCAGGTGGGATTGGGGTCAAGCATAACCATGTGGTTAACTTAAATAAAAAAGTCATATAAAACGGCTGTGAAAGGTTGATTTTAAGACCATTATTTTTGTTCAGATAATTTTAATTCAGAGCAAAGCGTTGCTCTATAGACCTCACTCGCATCTCTACTTCACCGTTAGGGCGAGAAGTAAATCAAAACAAACAAAAAGCAGAAAGAAAAACATTTATTTCTTAATCGATGCTAGAGCTATCTCAACATTTATTTATTATATTTAGTACCTTTATTTTATTTTATTAAGTTTAAAGTAACAGTTGCCAAACCTTGTACGCTGAGGATCAACCGTTAATAAGCCGTTAATAAGCCGTTATAATCATTCATAGTTCAGAAACTTTACGAAACATCCATCATTCAATTATAAATTAACTTGAAACATGTGGTGCGTGTAAGTCAGTTGGTCCCCTACCAACATTTTGTATCGATTCTTGGTAAAGGCACATATCCTACTTAGGGGTCGAAGTATCGGCCTCTGGTATCGATACCGAGTACTCGTGTGGTATCGACGGGTATGGTATCGATACCAAAAAAGTATCGGTCCTGAAGTATCGATACCAAAAAAGTATCGGTCCGAAGTATCGATACCAAAAAAGTATCGGTCCTGAAGTATCGATACTACTCAGTATCGAGTATCGAGTACTCGCGAGGACCACAGTCAGATCACAGCTAAAAAAAAAAGGTCGTCGACAGTGAATTTCTGTTTAGTCCGAGCGCTAAAACGGGCCGCAGTTGATCTTTTTCCATATGAAAATACTGAAAAGTACTCAGTATTTTAAAAGTACTCGATACCGACGTTTCATATGAGTACTTGCGAGTAATTACCAGGTACGAGTATCGAGTACTCAGTATCGAGTATCGCGATCAAAAGTATCTATACCTACTCAGTATCGAAAGTATCGTTCGAACCCTAATCCTACTATAATATTGTAAATGAGAATGTTTGTGAGGATATTTGGATGGATGTTTATTAATCTTTCACGTAGACCATAGCCTGGATTTAGATATAGAGTACTTATTATACCGAAAAACACGGCAAAATCCGTGTGCAAAGCGTTACTTTAATCTTCTTATAATATGTACAAAAGGCAAAAGTGATTGACTGATGTATCAATGCACAGGCTAAATCCTTAGGGCTAGAAACTTAAAATTTCGCACATATAATCACTTTCATAATCTTTTTAAAACATACTTCATAGTAAAAACTAATCATATTCCACATTTTCAAACCCATACCACACGAAATAACAAACTACAATAACAACATAAAAATGTATGCCACTGCATTATATAGCAACAGAAATAATTAGAACAATCCAATTAAGTTAAAAGAACGGATATTATTTGAAAACACTTAACAATATGAAAACCCAAAGTTCTATTGCAATATGTCATCCAAAAACTTCTGAGCGTTACAACTACTCAATGCAGCTTCACACTTGATGTCCAGTTACACGAGGTCTTCCACACCCTCCTCGCAAAGTAATAAAACAGGGGGTTGTAGGGGAATATAGGAGTATCTACGGAGCAAGATACACTGGTCGCTCCATATCCCGTTCTCAAATCAACCTCCAATCCGAGCACTCAGTTCAGTACCTTCAGAGGTGTGGTAAACTACGGTCGTCTGTACCACCCATGACAATTCTCCCGCGAAATTAAGTTTGAATTTTCTTTCTGAATATTTTTCGTCTGTGCTATCCGAGTGGTGTTCGGAGAGAAGAACTCTGCAATTACCGGTGAGTTGGGAAAGTTTGAAAACTGTTTTTAATAACGTTTAGTTCATGAAAACTTCGTTATTAGTTTTTCATGAAGTTTTTTCCGAGTTTTCATAGTGTTCCGATTACCTAACTTGATAGAGAGCGTAATGTTGGTGTAGATACTAAATTTTTTTTTTCTGGGACATAACTGAACATATTGTTATTTAAAAAAATACAAAAAAAAATATCTCATTAATAGTGTGTGTGTAATAAAGGAACCATAAAGCAGGGATGTGAGTGCTTGAACAAAAAAGAAACTAAAATTCCATGCAGTTTAGTTGTCGTTATTTCGTGTCGAATCACTCCAGATAAGCGAAAACCAAAGGGTGTTAGAAAATTTCTCACAAAATCTTTTTGTGAGAAACTCAACTTCCCCTTAAGCTGGCTCAAAAAAAACTTACCTAATATGTAACTATCACAGTTATCCAATTTATCAATACTAATTTACATGTACTTATTAAAGCTTCATAGCTACCTAATACTTATTACAGTCGACTGCAGGGTACAGATGCGAATTGATGGAGAGGTTAGTTGTTAATCATTGTCGAGTGTTTTTATATACAAAAAATTTGATCATGGCTAATCGATTGTTATCTTACGATAACTTCAGGGAGCGATGCTTTTTCGTGTTCTCTGGAGGACGAAAGTATAAAGGATATTTTGGCACTAGCTGTCGATTCGACCCCGCCTGCAGTTGCTTAACTCCATCAACTTACAATTGACAAGCCTATGAGTGCTTACATAAATAGGTCTACTAAATCAAAGCAGATTTCCCTGAATAAAAAAACAGTCTCCTAAGTCAAAATGTATCAAAACTACATGGTAGTAATTTATTATTGTTCTGCATCTTAAAAATTTAAACACAAATAGTTTATATAATTTCTATACATTTTTATTATTTTATTTTTCTATAGATTTTTGTCGTTCTTGTTACATTTACGAAGTATCCTTAATATATTTTGTACATAATTTTAACACGCCATAGTGTAGCGGCATATAAAACATCAATTTGTGTAATGCAAATGGCCTCCGGTAAAAATGGTTCCGGCACTAACAGATGGACATGTTCCAAAAACGGATTTACGTTTAGAGATTATAACCACACAATTCATAAACAATAATCATGGTATTTATTATAATAAATAGAATAGGAACCCAACTTGTTTTGAAGGGCATGCCCCGAATGTTATCAGAGAGCAGTCGTTGAGACATGTCAGAAATTTTTGGCTACCATACAAACTCCAACACTTGGGCTTCTTACACTTCCACGAAACCGCATCAGCGCTGCGTGGTGATTATGCTTTAGATCTTCTTTGATGAGTCTGTTTTGTAAATTTTGACTTTCGTTTGTTACTGAGCTCTTTGTTCCTTGACAAATAAATCATTTGACTTGACTTTGACATTTGACTTCCTGGGGGCTTACCATGACATCTTAAAACAGGTCAATATTAGCCAATAATTGAGCTGTCCTGCTATATCCTACCATGACCTAGCTAAAACACAGGTCAGCCAGTGATCACGTGACCGTAACAGGACAGCGGTCACGTGACTTCGATAATCTTCTTCTGCCCTGCGATTTGTGTACCATGAAGCGATTGTTGACGTATTGATGTCGGAAAGCGGCCTATGTCAACGTCAAAATATTACAGCCTACCGAAAGTAACTTCAATTGTCCTGTTTTGGCTGTTTCGTTTATAATTTCTTTATACCGTAAGTTATTGTTATTTAAAACAGTTTGAATATAAATTTATGATATTGAAGAACATTAGGTATTTGGTAAATATTAGCTATCGACCAATCTGCCTTGCCTACAATCTAATCTCTACAAGCTGTTTCCAGCTGTTGTTTGTTGTTGTTGTCTCGAGAAACGCCTTGCTAAATACACCGAAGAGCATCGGCCAATAAAGCAAGCAGGATTTATAAGTACGTATTCAACTATAGACCACATTCAAAAAGATTACATCATGGAAGGCAGCTATAGGCAAGAGAACCAGAGGCAGAACGGCCGGGCGGCCGCGGCGGAGAGATGGCTCGATGAAATTTTGTAAGCAGCGGGAAAAGAAAGGATTGATAAAGCGAGTGACAGAATTATGTGGAGAAAAATGGAGGAGCCTTTACTCTATAGAGAGAGTATAATATAAAAAAAGTAATATAAACAAAGAAATATATAATAATGATTATTGAATTAAATTTAGTCAAGAATTAAGATAAAGGAAAGGATTAACGAACCCTAAAAATTGCTTTAACTTTAAGTTGAAGACTTTTTATTTATTTAAATCATTTATTTCGAAATCACAGATAGATTCTTCAGTTTTATTATTTGTATAGAATATAGATTGCATTGCATGCTTTTTAGTCGTTATGAAATTGTAAATTGAATTTTCTATTTAAGAAATAAAAAGGTCTAATTATTATTTTTATTACTGTAGTATATTTTTATAAACATATACCATATATTTTTATATATGTGGAAGAAAAGGTATTATATGATAATGGTTATTCAATAATATTCCGTTTGCTTTGCACCAAGATAAGTATATTTTCAGTTTTCCTAACGTTCACATCGATAACAATCTCTACTACTCCGTGATCAATGATAGAATTAGAATATCCTACGTATTAGGTATAATATTTATTTATTTATTTATTTATTTATTTGAGATAACAACAGCCACTTAGTAATTACGTACATAATTGTTATCTTACATAAAACAATTAGGCCAATTAATGTTATCTGCTAATTACAAAAGTAAAATTTTTATGTATATTTTAATGTACCAAGCTATAACTGTATAAAACAAAAGTTTCAATACATTTATATGTATGTATTATATGTTCTAAATAAAATGACATATTCCATATTCTAAATATTTAGTATTTCTTCATAACTCTTCTCGTATGACATCATCAGCATCTGTATCAATCGATCGTTGTAGAACCAAAGAGGTCGCTCGCCGGCACGGTTATCCTGACGTGCGCTCGTCCTCGAGCGCCTCCGCCCTCATGTCTCCAGTGGACCCCTGATCGCTGGGTGCTCGTCATCGAACGCATTTACTTCTGATGTAGCCATACACTGATACGGCTTCAACAACTTTCTTACTCAAGTTCCCATTTCCAACCCAATTCAACATAAATTACATATTATCACAGTATGTAAATATCCGCCTCGACTTTTACATGACTTACAGGCATTCATGAAAATGAAAATGCACCACCATCACAAAATAAATATCTTTCATTTCTTTGAAAGTACGTTAAAAAATTCAAAATTGCACTTAACAATTTTAAATTATCGCTCCTAAATCACACATTTTATTAGACATTTGGACATGTCACTGTGTCAAGAGTCAAGTGTTGTAAGATTACGTTCAAAAATGTAGGCATCACATAGCGATTATTTTTTTGGTAATCTTAGAGAACGAACGGTTTTTAAGCTTAATAAATAACGACCGTTAAGTTTCTTTAACAAAATTCAAAATCTTTGATTGAGATTGTTATTTTAAATTTTTAAAAACATCAATATTACGCATTGATTTGAAAACCGGTAAACCGATAAAACGTTCTATTTCCGAACTTAAGTAAAACAAATTTTGTACCGTGCACAGAGTACTTAAACACTACGTTGTACCGCGCAGGTCATAGACTAAGATGCCGGACAGAAGTAGAGGCACTGCAGGCCATCAAGTGAACGTTCATGGTACGAAATTCACACCTGTCAGGTTTTAGCTACAAGCTGACCTGTCCTGTACATGACACATTTTATTAGAGTTCATGGTAAGGCACCTGATCTGCTCTGTAGTGGCCGGCCCATACAGGGTTGAAGCATGTACTTTTAAGTCTTGTGTGGTTGAAGCTTAAGAGAAATTTGATTACAATGGGTTTGTAACACTGACACGAACCCAACAATTTTAGATCTTTAACACATTCACTGCGTTAGGAGACTTATTCGATCTCTTGCAAGACTTTCGTATTGTGCGGCGACTAAAATCGTGTTGTTTCACTCTGTTGCGGGAGGCCCTAACTTCTAAAGTTCTTTGTGTAATTGTAAGACAAATATACATATTTGCTTTTTACTGAAAGATGGTACCAAGAGCGTTAAAAAAAACTTTAGAGATGGATTAGGTCTCTAACGCACTGTAGTATAAAATGTTTCATTCCTTGCGTTAGGAGACGTGTTGATACTCGTGAATCGTACCCCTCGTAGCCGCAAGTAAGGGAGGGCGGGGAGCGCGGGCACTGCGTGTATTTGTTTTTGTGTTGTTCAACTGTCGATGCGGACGGTCACGCGCATGTTTGGAAAAAATACTATTATATATATGTTCTCTGTGTATTAAATATATTTTGAAATCTGTTGGTGAATAATGAGTTCTTTTAAAAGAAAAAAGTGTAAAAAGTCCATTTATTTTGGTGTAAATAAATTAGACTTAGAAATAAATGGTAAAAAATATAAAGAAAAATCATCATTATATCATTCCCATTTTTACCGACTTCAAAAAAAGAGGAGGTATTCAATTCGACTGTATTTTTTATGTTTGTTACCTCAGAACTTTCGACTGGGTGAACCAAATTTGATGATTCGTTTTTTAATCGAAAGCTGGTGCTTGTCATGTGGTGCCACTGAGCGAGATCTGACAAGTAGTTTTTGAGTTATTTTGAAGTCAATAATTTTTTGGTTGTAAAATTTTGATTATTCAATAATTAAGTTAAGATTAAAAACGCAATTTTAATACCCTAAATCGATTAATTATCTAAAAATTTTCACTTGCGTCGTGGTTTCATAAAACCATACAATTTAATTTTCTTTTTCCATCGACATCTGAGATTTTATTTTATTGACATCACTAGTCACTACACATATTGAACTATCTTCCGTTGCGGTACGCGGTACAATCGATACCTAGGTTTTTTTTGTGTTTGTAGTTTATCCTAATGTCATATCTGCGTGCGAACCTATCAAAAGATAGAATAATAGGCTATCTTGAACCCACAAGAAATTCATAAATATATCATTGGTTTTGAGAAAGATATAAATTATTTTCAAAATTGTTGTTTTAGGAGACTGATCAGGTCTCATACGCACCACAGGATAGTTCAGTTTCGAGATCTTTTAGGTCTCCAACGCAGGACAGGAAAGTTACTTGAAAAGTATGCCGCAGGGAACGTGTTAATTTTACGCTCAATGACATATTATAATAGTTTTGATAAATGAATATACACTGTATTTTTGAGATCATTACTCCATATATTTAAGGGTTTTGTTCCACTTATGTAAACTCATCATATTTTTTAATTACAAATATTCAGTATGCCCTTAAGTCAAAGTCAAAGTACTATTATATATCGACGCCCCTGGGGAATAAAATCGCAATCGACGGTTACCAGAATATTTTTTTCTTTCATTTTTGGCATCTACGGGTCAATATACACCTGGTAAATATTATTTAGATTTTTATCTTTGAATTTCATAAAATTAGAGCCATTTTATTTTTATTCTTCGGAAGTCATGTACAAATTATAATCCATAATAAAGTGGTAGTCAGATATTACTGAACAACTATCAGTCTCTTTAGATCAGTAAGACGTATACCATTTTATTCTTCCCTAAATAAAATCGTTACATTTCTATATTTCAAAGATGAGTTGATGATTATCTTGAACCGGAACAAAATTGTAATAGTTTAATACATTTACAATTAATTCATAAAAATATAATAAAAGTGTATCATAAGGGATGAAAACTGTCGATAGCATGATAGAGTTTTACAGGAATAAAATTGTTATGTAAACTTACTTGCTTCAATTACAACTACAATTCCATATAATAACAGTATTATTGTTTTTTGGTGATAATTAAAAAGATAATAATATATATCGTTTTATATTTTTTATGGGATGTAATTCCGGCAAAAATAACGAATCATTATTCTGTCTAGGATAAAACAAAACTAGTTTTTTGCTTCTCCTGTAAAATTAAGTTTTCTCTATTACCATTTTATTCCCCAGGGCGACGATGTGTACTATTATTCTGTTGTCAAAGTCGTAATATTTTATTCATATTATTATAGGTATCACTGATACACTTATGCACGTCATAATTTTTTTAATCTACTACCTTTTCGGAAAGGTGCTTTCATCGCTTGCTAACATCGTATAGAGCTGTTTTAATTTAAATTGCTGTAGGCTCAAAACGCGAGTAATTAAGTTTTTTGAAGTTTAGTTGGTGGAGATTCAGGAAAAAGCTTTGATTTGATGAATAAGCTGTTAATGATGTTGTTATTTTTATCATGGTTGATACTGGGCTCGGTTATTTAGTTAATAATCTAACATATTAACAAAAAATTAACCGACTTCAAATGAAGTACATTGTACTTTTGACATATATACCATTTTCAGATCTCGCTCAAATTTATGTGAGACTACGCGACAAGCACCAGCTTTCAATTAAAAAAAGAATCATCGAAATCGGTTGGCGCGATATTGAATTATTCGTCCATTTATCACGCACATACTTATTGCAAAGAACAATGCCCAAAAATTATTTTTTATTTTTGTTAGCGTCTTAAAACGTCAGTTATACCGAAGCAATTCAATAATTTTTTTACGTATTTTAAAATTAATACCTGTACCCGTATTACCCAGTGTAAAATAATTTTATTAATAAGTGATGAATTGACTATAATAACAATGATGTCAACAATGTCCATTTTTATTCGGGCACTCACTTCGATACATAGCTTGTATCAAACAAGATATAGGGAGACTTCTGGCCAATATTACAGACAGAATTTCGTTATAAATGTTGGTATGACAAATGTAATGATGTCAAATTTCCATTTCCGGTTGTCAATCAAAAAAAAGTCAGAATAAAATAATGGTAAAAATTACAGGCAGCTGTAAGTCTCCCCTACTCTATGACTCAATGTTTATAAGAATTCAATCTCAAAATACTTTGGTTCTGGGGTGTGTCTGCTGAAAATTCTTATATATCTAAGCTCAGAAATCAAAGCGGCGATTTTTAGAATTTTTTTTATTTTAAGACGCTAAAGTTGAAAATGAAATAAAATGATGTATGGCAGTTGGGCATTGTTCTTTAAGACTTATATGATTTTGACATGGATGCCATTGTCAGATCTCGTTCAAATTTATGTGGGACCACACAACAAGTACCTGCTTTCGATTAAAAAAAGAATCATTCAATTCGGTTCACCCTGTCCAAAGTTCTGAGGTAACAAAAAAAAAATACACTCGAATTAATAAGTTACCTAATAAATAATAAAAAGCCACTTTTACGTAAATAGCTGATAAACGAGCTGACGGTCGATCTAATGGTAAGTGGGCACCGTCGCGTCGTTCATGGAAATCAGTTTCACCAAAGACGTCCATTGAGTGTTTGACTTAGAAAGAAAGAAGAGGAGCAAGTTGATGCTTCAACGGTTTTAAGGCTATCCTGTCCGCCTAGCCAAATCAAACCCATATTCGGCGGATTCTTACAAATAGGGTGTTGCTATGTTATGAAGAAAATTATTAGTAAGGGGTAAGTGTCGATATTTCAGTATCGACGGTTATCAGTATTGACGGTTAAAAAAACCTTTTGTGTCGGCGTGCAGTGAAAACCATGAGTGACGTTGTCAAAATAGTGTTCGATTAGTATATTATACCTACCTACTTATAATTGGGAATGTACTATGTATCCTTTCATAATATCGAACAGAAATTCTTATGGAATCATTATAATATGTACTTTAAGTTGTCAAACTGGTCCGTCGAATTATAGATTTTTCTATAATTACCACTCTTCTAAAATCGATCGTCGATCAATGTTAACTAAAGTAAATCAAAGCATAGTTCATTAGCCATATTCTAATGAAACAAACGGCTTGAAGAAAACAAGAATCTGGTTGATTTGTGCGTTCCTTTTTGGCTATCAAATATCTCTGTCATCTCTGTGACATACCCGATGGTGAGATAAACATAAGTGGCGGTGATACCATCACATCCTTCTATTTCTATATCTGAGATCCCACGTCTGTCTTTTGTCCGTTGTTACTATCAAAAAAAAAACTTGAGAGGTATCAAGGGACACCCGGATGGAACGAAGTTCCTTTCGATTTAAGTATTTTACGCGCTCAGCAGTGTGATTCAGCAATATGAAACGAGATGGCGCTGTACAACTTTCTGTACAACTTGCCATCTCTGTACAACTTTCTGAATCACGCTAGCGTGACAGCTAGTGTGTACAGCGCCATCTCTGCAAAACTATCTGAATCACTTCAAAAAGTATCGTGGCAACTTTTCGTAAGAATTTTTTCCGTCTAGCCCCCTTTCATAACGCGCGATAAGGAACTTCGTTCCAAAAATATTCATAGGACAAAATATTATTAGTAACAGTGTCCAACCTGTTGTATATAAAGAAGTATGTTAGCCTGGGACCAATGAAACAACGTTTAGGAGTAAAAATGTATCGTTCGTTCAAAATGTATATTCCAATTTTATGTGCGCTGACAATTTTTGTATTGGACAGGTTGTAAGCAACACTCGTGACATTTGCACAACGTCACTTGACATAGAGTAACGAGGAGAACAGATGTAGCACATTGGCTTTGACAACCCCCGTGGCGTAATGGCTACCATACCGTTCGAAGGGTCTTGAGTTCGACTCCCAGGGAGACAGAAATTGGAATTATGAGGTTTGATTTCTGTTCTCGGTCTGGGTGTGTATGCTTGTCTTTGTGTGTAGTCTGCAGTACCCATGACACAGAGATTCCTAATGTTGGGTTATGAATTTGCAGCAGATCTATTATTTATTTATTTATTCAAATTATTAAATTTTGCCCACGGCTTCGTCCGCGGTAGAGTGGAAAAATGCACCAGAAATTTTTGAAATTATGTGCATACACACAACTTATACTTACAAGTTATTAATTTATTTTCACTGTCATGTCGTAGTTATTCATATTTTTATACTACATATCTTTAGCCACTTACTAAGGGCGGTTTAAGGGTTACTTAATCTATGGACGGAGTGTAATGAACGCAGGTGATGTTTGCGATACGACGCCACTTGAAAGCTGAATAATTTCAGCGGTTACATCTGTGGTTTAAATGAACCTATAAATAAATTACATATACATTGTTAGTTACTTTTGGGATTCGGTCAATCCAATAAAACACAGAAACTTTAAGTTTAAGTTCTCCCGTACGTTTACCCAGTTTTAAACAAAGTCTCTACTAAGAATTTGGAACAACTACTTATAGTGTATGATAGCGTAATCGCGAACCATTAGAATTAATTAAGTATGTGAAATAATAAACAAGGGATCTTCTTTGAAGTCGATTAGCTTCAATCCAATAATAGCGCACTACTGGGGTCTCTCCTCTCGAGGAGGCCTAGAGCATCCACCACGCTGCTCCAGTGCGGATTGGTGAAGAGGTTAGTGGCCAACCCAAATATCAAACTACCCGAGGACCTCCAACATGGCCTAACGACTGTTATCTTATGATAACAACCGAAGTAGATTAAAAATATAAAATTTTGTAAATAACCATACCATATTTACTGGTATTATTATATTGATCAACAAATAGTCACATAATAAGATACATTAATAATATACAAAATTATCCCGAGCTGATCGTAGTATAAAACTCAAAAGTTTTTAAGCTGTACTTCAAAGCGAAGGGAATTTTGGTTGTCAGTTACATAATAAATCTAGACATTCTTAAACCAGTTAAAAGTAAAAGGCCAGCTGTTTTAACGCCGTCATAAATATTCAAGTAAACGTGAAGTTGCCCTTCGCCGTCTACGGGTAGGTCGAGAGAATAATCTAAAATTACGTAACACAACGTAACATGATGTTTGAGATGTGCTACAACAATTCTGACGTATTTTGATGTCGACGCCTTCTTGTGTACCGTCACAAAATAGATGCAGAGAGAAGGATAACTGCATACAAGCGCACTCGAGAAACGTATACATGAACATCACACATGGACTCGAAATTTTTTTATGGAAATAGCTGACAACGAGCTAAAGCTTGCATGGAATTCCCGTCCACCTAAAATGTAGGTGTCTTCAAGAGAAGAGTGAATAGGCATTTATTAAGTTAGTGCGTTCACCATCTAAGATGATGGTGATGGTGTGACTTCATCGCCACTTACCATCAGGTGGGATCGTTGTCAAGCACTAACTTATTTCATATAAAAAAAAGAGTTACATTATTATTGTCGCTACATTCTGTGGTAACCTTACCAATTGAAAAAGGTTCCAATTTCGATCACAATCAGTTGTTTATTTTCCAGTTTTTTTTTAGTTAAAAATAAGGGCATAAATGAGGTGCATTTGCACGGTTTTATTTACTACAGAATAAGTGATCGCTAGTGGATTTAATTTTTTGAGCGTTTCCGTTCTTCGGAGGACCCGTAAAGCTGTCGGTCCCGGATGTTATCGTAAGAGAGCAGTCGTTGTGCTAGGCGGCATGAAAAATTCTGACATTTGTTGGGGTTTGGGTTGCCCACTAACTCCTCCACCAGTCCACACTGGAGCAGCGTGGTGGAGTATGCTATAGGCCTCCTCAAGAGGAAATACCCGTGTGCAGTGTGCCGTCGAAAGATTGAAATCAAGGTTACTATAGTCACGCCCTAATCTAAGATATAAACCAAAGACCAACTTTTATCAACACAATTCTCAAACATTTTAATATTATAATAAGAAATTAAGGCACCTGCTGTTGAAAATTAAAATGAATGGTTTTAAAGTAAAAGAACTTTTTTAATTAACGCTTCGGAATTGTTATGGTTTCTTATTTTATTTTCATTGTGGGAAAATTATAATGAAATATTAGATGTCGTAGTTCGGTTTAGAATTTTGCTTTTTTAACTGACTTCAAAAAAAGGAGGAGGCTCTCAATTCAACTGTATTTTTTTATGTTTGCTACCTCAGAACTTTGGACTGGGTCAACCGATTTGGATGATTCTTTTTTTAATCGAAAGCTGGTACATACTTGTCGTTAAAATTTTAGATTATATTGGAACATTTCAGTTATGAACGTGGTTATTATTTTGAGGCATATACAGGTTAGATAGTTTTATGTAGAAAGTTCTTATACGCAAGGAAAAATAGGCAGGTTTAGGAGTAAATTAAAAAAATAGAGCCGTGACGGAATTCTTGGCAAATGTGAAATATCAAAAACATTTTGAATGTGAAATATAAAAAATATGGTTTACAAAATTTTGCATGATTAAAAGCAAATTATTGTGATTTTTAAAAACAAAATTAAGGCAACGTATTCCGAAGTGAACTATACACTTCAGGACACTCATTCCGGCAAGAGGGACGGGGCTTGCCATATGTTAAATATTCATCCTGTACTACATTGCAGCACCTCATAATTTTCGTGCAAATTAAACTATCCACGAAGAGTATAAATGAAATGAAATGAAATCAGAACAAAACTTTGTTTATTTATCGCCACACACATACAAATCACATATTGGGTAAATATATAAAAATAACTTCTTGCGTAAAACAGTTTTTTATGTTGTTGAAGATCTGATGCCCAAGCCAAGCCATAGCCTGTACTTAGGCACACCAGGATCCTCTACAAGCAATTGAGATTGTTACATTTCATGTGGTATGCCGCAGAAGTTCTCTGATGAACGACTTTTTTCAACTTAGGCCTACTGTCCATGGCGCTTTATTTGACGATTGCATGCAAGCTGCATAATGAAACACAGGCAATAGGCAAACGAAGACGATACTGCTTCTTGGAGAGATTTCCTAGTTTACGCAACTTACTGCGAGCAAACGGCAATTGACGATAGCGTGCTTATACCATGCGTCTACGTGGATTACGTTACGTCGAATTACATTTCGTAGGTCTCCTGAACATTTATCACGATAGATATAGAAATTCCAATAGTTTGACGTATATAAATCATTGTATCCCAGATATGGAAATACATTATCGCCCACAATACGACTGTCAAACCGTAATTTGTCAGCTTTGGCGGGAAAACGTCAATCCTCACTCAGCGACGTGTACTCCGAATGAACTCAGTCCTCTAAATGACAGCGATAGCTACTTAATGAGCCATGATGTTTGAAATTCAGTGTCTACTCAAGTACCATGAGTATTTTTGGTAGATATAGCTGCCACCCTCGAGCATGAGTCAGCCTCCAAACGACTCGGCGTGTTCCGGCTGGGAGCTTGACAGCCAGTTCTTTCTTCCTTTTTGTTCTCTCTTTCGTAGCTCGCAACGCATCGGTAATGCCTTTGATGTCACTTATAGCCCCGGATAACAACTGGACAATCGGCCTAGTTAAAAAAGTAATAAGGAATCGCTAGATTCTTCAATAAAACCATTTCAGGGATGCTTCTAAAAGAATAAGACCAACTGATTTCCATATTACATATACGCTTCCTCCTCGATGCTTGTTGACTTTTAATGATTTTTCTCGTTTGATGCATCGTTTTGGGGTCTGAAATCATCAGACTGGGTCATCGTCGCTGCCTTTTAATTCCGTTATCTATAGCGTAAAAGGCATTTTTAAGTTACCCGGATGGGGGTTAAAGTAATCACCCGATTTTTTGTAGCAGTCTCCTATTAAAAGGGGTTTAAACAATAAATTTTTACAAGTTCCCTTGCAGTGTGATGGAGAGTCAGGTAACATTGTTTAATTTTTTCTGAAAGGTTTAGCGATAAGACAAACTTTTGTGCCTAACATACTTCTGAAATTGATTCTGCTTAGTTCTCCTTAAATGTACAATAAAGAGTATTGCATTGTACAGTCAGCAAAACAATTAAATATGCAGGGCACGATTCTAAAACCTTCTGTAATTATTGATATTACAGATTGTTTGTGTTATTATGTTAAATGATACTTACCTGTATACGTGAGGTATGATAATAACTTAAAAAAATATTAAAAATTACAGAAGGTTTTAGAATCATGTCCTGCATACCTAATTCTTTTGCTGACTGTACCTCTCTTACTGATGTTTATGTACAGAAGTAAACTTTAGAATTAGGTAGCTCTTCTACAAGCTAATTAATCCTTTACTAAAATTGTACGTTACACGAATATCGAATTTTATTTTATACAGGGTTTTCACGAAAATGTAATGCAAACTGTTTGTAGTTTAAACTTTTATTTTATATTTCCGCTGCTGCTAAAAGTTCATGTTTCCAAGCGTGTCACTGGCTGTATTTTTTGACATATTTTTATTTTAACGTTTTTCGCGACAGGAATACATTTCAGGTTAAAATTTTATAAAACGTTGATAATGGTAGGCTATTTTTAAAAACATAAAATATTATACATATCATAATGTATGTTTTTCTTGTAATGCCCGTAAACTAACACCAATTCCACGCTGGTGCTACGGCCTCTTGGATGCTATTGGTAATATTGATTTTAATAGTTCATTAATACCATTGTTATTAATACTATTTCTTTGTGGGGTTGGTCTGGATAGCTACCACATTCTTGCTTCGTCAGCCGCCAAACGACTTGTGTTACGGCTGGGAGCTCGAGAACCAGTTCTTTCTTTCTTTTCCTTCTCTTTTTCTTGGCCGGTACCGAATCAGTGATGCCTTTGGTATTACTTGGTTAAGAAAAACATGTCACGGCTCCTCATATTATTTATAATAGAAAAAGTTTATTCTGAGGCAAACAATAAGACGAACTAAATTCCATATTTCATTATATTCCTCCAGTATGACGTAGGCTAAGGTATCTTGCCACAAACAAAACACCTAAACAATGCAGTGGCGACTTTTATAAAACAATAGGACAGGTATCTTACGTTCGTCGATGTATTGCACTGGAATATGTAGGCGATAGTATATTTTTTACGTGTGATAACTTTAACAGCAAATGCGACTTGATAGACACTAGATATTAATTCGAGTTAATTGACATTAGACCGCTTAGCAAAATTGCCTTTAAAAATGCCTAAATGCCTAATGCTTTTTTGTAGCAATTTTTGAAGTTATCACGTTATTTGTGAAGTTGTCTTCTTGAGAGGTGTTTGGAAAAAAATATGAGGGTAAAATTTTTACGATGCGACAGACAAAAAGCGACATGATGAAGGTGCGTGATACTAGGCAAACAGCATTCGCTGGAGTTGTTTTGGATTGGAGCGCGCATCGGGTCGTGGGTGCGAGCGAGAGGTACTTATAAGCAAGAGTTAAATGTAATTTCTTACGTGCCTACATAAGCACACACACCTTTTTTTGTAAATACACATCTAACTTGAAGTCAAGAACTATTTATACACCTGGACCCAGAGCTTCGAAGTGAAGACGGATCACGGATACCGGAAGACGGATCACGTGACATTAGATGGATATCTGCGCCCTATCATTGGTCGAATTTACACATCTACACCCTACGAATGGCTACGAGTCGTAAGGTCAACGTCGGCCTGTGATTGGTCGAAATTTTTCATCCAATGTCACGTGATTTGTCTTCAGGTACCTCTTCAAAGCTTGTCCTCCAGATGTATGTATAAAGTTCATGTTTGAAACTAGCAGTCAGATATGTTCTCTCTCCCTCTCACTTTCTCTCTCTAGTAATCAGCACAAAGCCGAATTCCAATAGAATAGAGAAATGTCTTTATGTGTGGTGTTAGATTATCATTTCTTTATATCCAACGTGTATGTCGCTCACACAAAGACTCCTAATAGCACGGCAGTGAGTGCATCTAGAGTGAGTAAAACTAGAAAATAGGTTACAAATGTGGAGTATGAATAGGACAAAGAGTTTTAATTAGCATACAAAGCTAAGAGAGATAAAATAGCAAAGATTCTGACTTCATACATAATTACTTTTTTAATCATGTACTTGTGTGCGTTTAAATACAAGTTACAACAGATTGGCGTTTTATGAACACTACATCCGTTTTAACATCGCTTATGTAGGTTCCCTATATACTATAGGAATCCAAGTATCCAGAATATTAAAAAAGACAATTCCTGCTATCCCTTTCTCTATAAGTAACTGCTAAAATAGCAGACGAGCCGTGGTAATCATTAAATACTTTGGTAATCTTACTTGCTTGATGGGTTATCGAAAAGTCAAAAATACACATACATATACCTCACATTTGCTCGAAATATTGCTTATTTATCAAACATAAATAAAAATACCTATAATTTATACCTACAACTTTTTATATATCTCAGAGAAGATAGTGGGGGGTTCGGGAAATAATAACACAGTGGGCTTTTGCATCTTTTAGTAAGAAACTAATTAACACAGGTTTTACAATCGTTACTTTACAACGCAATTACAACTGATTGTTGTCAATTATGCGAGCAACAACCGACTGAGGGCCGAGGGCCCAGTGACCTCCAACCTATCCCTTACAGTCAAACCAAGCCTCTCATAATGGTCGGATTCCAATACTGGTCAATCCGCCATCAGTCTCCGAATATTGTTTGCACCGACACAACCGAACAATTCACACAATGTAAAAGTAACTATGTTCTACTCTAGGCACAGACATAGATAGTTCTAGGCGTCTACTTGGCTCGGAGGCTGTCTCCCGAATAACGACGTCCGTGGCTGGCAAGTCCATAGCTCCCCTCGGTTCTCTCGCCACCGCGTGTTCAAATGACAGTAGACAATTCGCATAGTGTTGCCATCTTCAAAATCCGAATACCTACACCCAAGCCTGACCCGGCTTCAACAATATATTATTTAGAGTAGGTACATATAGCCTACATAAACCCTTATATACAATTATACACCCGTATACTGTATACGGTCGTATATGTATCACTGAGGCCTGTATGTCAAATGTGGGTTGACATAATCAGGATTTAAATAAATCACAAGGGTCGGGAAATTAAATCTGATTTGGATCCTGTTGCTTCCTTTGAACTGATTTGGGATGTAAATATTTGTTAGTTCAAACTTGGTCTGTGGCACATATAGAGAAAGGATTCTTAATGGTTTATGGATAATTGATTTGGTTTGCGAATTTTAGTCTTTATGAAAATAGGTGTCATGTTTTATAGAAAGAAAGAAAGATTAAAGAAATTCGATTTAGTTGCATATTTTGACGAGTTTGTTGGAATCGACCTCAAAAATAATTTAAGGACCCTTTTTTATACTAGAAGTATGTATTTTTTAAGTCGGTTTAACTTTTTCTTAAGTTTATTTTTTATTTTTGGTGAAATTGCTATTAGTATAGCAGTTGCAGCAATCACCTGTCATAAGGTTAGATATTAGAGAGTTCTACTGTCTATCTTAAAAAATTCGTATTCATTCATCGGTTCTGAGTACATTATACCTTTTAAATAATATTTTTTTCATATCTGTGGGACCTTTAAGTCCAGAGAAATCGAAACATTTCGACAAAGTCATCTAACACAAAAAATTGTGTCCATTTTAACGGTAAGAGTGTTAGACCCCCATAAATGGGTATTTTTGTCGATAAAATGAGATATATTTTATGCCCTTCGCCAGTTCGTTACCGGCCACACTGTATACATAAACTTTCCCTGAAAAATACGCATTGAAATAACAAAAATTCCACAGGAAAACTCTAATATAGAACTTCCTTTTTTGAAGTCTGTTAAAAATCCTACTATGGCAAGTCACCGTTCGAGAAAATGGTAATAGCAACGTCAAGAACTCTTTTCACACCTTTTTAGAAGAATCCCGTTTCAGAGCGCGAGAATATCTCAGAAGGAAGCTCATTCAGCGTAGCAAAATAAATAAAAGTAAGTAGCTATTTTCCTGCCCGTTCTTGCTTCATTTTAAACTACACAATAAATTTTAATACTGTTAAGATAAAACCACAAATTTTATTCCAGAAGTTTTAAATACAGTAAATTTTTATTACGTAAAAATAATATGGTATAATAATTTTCATTTTACGTCCGACGAAGCGAGCTAATTGATCGGTAAATACTAACATTCTTAGAAGAAACAGTTACTGAAGAAAACATAAATCCGAAATCATGAAACGTCAAAAGATAGAGCACTTCGAGCGATTGACCACGGCAATAGTTTGAAATGTTCTTGGGGAATTGTGAAGTAAATATTACATGCCATCTTGACTGGGCCGTCGACTTAAGAAATAATTTGTAACCTCTCTCCGCCTGCTTTCCCTCGGGAAACGCATTGAGTCAACGTAATACTACGTAATATTACTGTCCCGAGACACAATTGTCTTCAATTTTAAAGTATTTAATAAATTTCAGCTTCTGGGGTTGTTTTTTTTCCACTTTTTCGAAAAAATTATTTAATATACTCACATCATTTATTAATTTTGAATTGTATGTGGAAATATGTATTCCTGTAACTAGCCCTGCGTGAATAAATCTATTTTCCGATATTACAAGTAGACCTGACGAGGAAAATATTTACTGGTAATGCCTATTAAATAAAGGAGCGCTCATAGCCCTGCGGCTTGCGTCGATCCTAAGTGATCGACAAAGTTAAGTAACAGCGGGCGCGTTGGTAGTTGGATGGGTGACCGCTAGTGGCAAAAAATTCTTGAACGTTTCCGTGCTTCGGAGGGCACGTAAAGCCATTGGTCCTGGTAACTTAATACTTTCGGAAATAAACTGAACACTACAGAGCCCACTGCCATATAGAAGGGGCCTGACCCGGACCGAGAATAAAATAGAATATTATTTTATTATGGGCAGGATACACAAGAAAGAGAGATCAGCTCGGACCCAACGATAAATGAAGCCCTTAACGCCCAGCAAATATATTTCCACGCTGAAGTTTAAAGCTAAAATTTAAGCCTCAAAGCTCCATTAGTTTGACCAAACATTATCATAATCCGTCAGACTTGGGAAGTGGTTAGCGCCGGCTGAATATTAAGTTAGGAATGGGAGTCTAGCTTGAATACTAATTTTTATACTACTCGACAATGCATTATGTTCTAAGTATTCTTATCAATTCTTTATTATTTACACTCTCATTATTAATTAATATCTCATATTATTCTTTACACTCCATGAAAGGATGGTATTATTATGTTTTTACTGCTGTTCCGTTTGTGACCTATTTGGTGTTTAATTTATCTTTCATGAATTGGAAGAGGTGTAAAATCGGCCAATCTTCACTTACATAGCTAGTGTTGTGGTTTTGACCAATCTCAATCTCAACCTAACTCAAAGGGTTATGATAAAAATATTATTACATCATAATTTTACTATACATTACTTCTAGAGTGCACTTGTTTTGAATGGTAAGAAATATGATTATGAAAATGTGGGATAGACAATATTTTTTTAAGAATTTGGCTGATAAATTGGTTTTTATCTGTCGTATTCTTAAGCCAAAAGGGAACCCACAGGTTCATTAGGAATCCGTTAGTTAAATACTAAGCTTTAAAGTTTCTTCTTCTTTCTTTCCGTTCTGCCAGCTAAATTGTTGGTGTTTGAAATCTGAAAAAAATCATATCAATAGAATTTCTAACTATACTAACCCTAAACCTTATATTGCGCGTGTATTGCATGCATATTAAGGACGGAGGTGCCATTTTAAAGATTTAAATTTTCTTTTCTACTTATAAAAATTTTTACGCGTACATTTTTGTAATCTAATAATTCTTGTTTTCATTCAATGAGACAGGTGCGAAGCCCGCTGAGATTTATTGCAAAAAATATTAAATACCAAAATGTAGAATGCCGTGTTTTACGACCATGAAATATCCGACGAATTTGTAAATTATGATAACAACACAACAACGGTGATTTCAAAATGTTTTAACCGACTTAAAAAAGGAAGAGGTTCTCAATTCCACTGTATTTTTATACTTTTAATTTTTATAATTAAATTTTTTTAACTTTTTACTGATTTTTACGAGATCTGATGAGTAATTTTTGAGTTATCATTTTTTAGAAGAATTATTTACAACAATGTTTGAAATTTCACGTAATTGATTCACATGCAACTAAAATTCGGCTGACGTTAAAGTCCGGACAAGTTAGACATGCAATGAAAAAAAAACTTTTAAAAGGCATTTTATGGCCTTTCCATGGAATATAACTTAAATCTAACAAATGCACGTATAACTCTTATTGTAGGGAGAAATAGATTTTAGTTATTTAAAAGAAATCAGCTGACATTTTATTTTTATTTTTCCATACAAACTATCACTAAGGAACCCTTTGGTATGGAACCCTGAAAAATTGCCTATAGGTACTTTAAGTTGAAGACTTATCAATATCCTAGTAAAAGTCCTGTTAAAATTCATTCAGTGGTTTCAGAGATTAGCGGAGATAAACAAACATACAGACAAATATTTTAAAAACTCATTTTTCGGTGTTGGTATCGTGCAAGTAACAATTTGCAACTTGAAAAATCATTTATTTCGAAATCACAGAGAGACTGTTCAATTTTATTATTGTATAGATATATTATAGACTATACGAGTCTGTTGCCCGCAGCTTTGCATACGGAAATTATGTTTTAACTTATTCACATTTTTATCCAGTTTTCCCGGGAAACCTTTTAATTTTCCGGGATGAAAAGTTGTCTAAAATTATATTCAGGGTGTTTAGGCAAAATGCCTGCCTAATAAAACCTACTTGAGTATTTTATTTTTCTATTATGTTTTTTGTTATGTCTTTTGTTAATATGTCACTTCTGTCATTCATTGTAAAAACTGTATTAAAAATTTCTCACTGATAATCAAGTATATATTTCCTTGCAATTTGCAAACCATTATAAACCCTTAATTACGAGTCTTTCAGCTGGCAACGGATAATTTCCCACCATATTTTGGTCACTTCAGCCGGATTGATGTAAAAATTACTAAGAAGAAAACCAAAGGAAATTCAAATTGCCGTGTTTCATACACGGGCCGCAGCGAGGACTACACTAAGGGAAGTGTCAAGCAGTTACCTATTTGTGGAAAAGTGATTCCCAATCAGAACTACCACTGACTATTATTATGTGCTATGTGTTTTTGTGTGTAGTAGTAGGTACATTATAATTAGCTTGATAGGTTCATGCAAGGTGTGAGAATTTTTATCAATCTGTAACGTATCTGTTGTATAACTAAATTCATAATTCATTAATTAATATTGTATAACTCTTATTCAGGTTGACCACATACCAGCTTCCAAAATGACCACACAGATCGATAAACTCATAAGAAGACGCGCAGCTTACAAGGGACAGTTGACTACGTTCACCAATTTTATTCGGACCCTGGATGTGTCTACCATGGGTGACGCCGAGGCTGACGAATTGCAGTTACGTATCGCGAGATTGGAGAAAATGTTTGACCAGTATGACGAAACACAATTGTCAATAGAGTGTACGGGAGAGGAATCTGAATCTCAGTTGTCGGAACGAAATGATTTCGAAAAATTATATTATAGATCACTTTCGCTTGCGAGAAAGTTGCTTATGGATTGCAAACGTATACTAAGTCCGGCAGCTGAGGTTGGTTCCAAGACTACTAGGAATAGTGGTGTACATCTGCCTATTATTCATCTCCCAAAGTTTGGAGGCTCGTATGACCACTGGTTAGAATTTTACGATACATTTTCTAGCCTCATACATAATAATGCCGATATAGACAATATCAGTAAGTTTCATTATTTAAGGGCGTCACTGGAGGGTTCTGCTGCGGTAGTCATTCAGTCTATTGAGTTTTCGTCTGCTAATTATTTAATTGCTTGGCAGCTACTATGTGATCGATACGAGAACAAACGCATGTTAATTAATAATCACGTGTCTGCACTATTTAATTTAGAGGTAATCGTCAAGGAGTCGTCTGCCAATTTAAATCGTCTTATCGATGACACTAAGAAAAACTTACGGACCTTAGAATCACTAGGAGAACCAACTAAACAGTGGGATACACTTCTTATATATATTCTTACCCACAAGCTTGATAGTACGACTTATCGTGAGTGGGAACAGTCTCTAAACCGTAACAACGGTGTAACTTTCGATATGTTGCTCGTTTTTATTAAAAATCGAGCCGATTTGCTTGAAACACTCGAACTTTCATCTAATAAACAGCTTACTATTAGTTCAGGTAAGTCTAACATGAAATTAAAAACTATGGTTTCGGTCTCTAATAACAGTGTCAACAGCAGTGCGAACACAAAGCGTTGTCCTAAGTGTAGCGGTGATCATAAGCTATTCAATTGTTCTCAATTCTTATCACTCAATAATGAGACACGATATAAGTTACTGCCCGAGTACAAGGTATGTTATAATTGCTTGAACTTCGGACACTACGCCAACAAATGCAAGAAACCGGGATGCAAAGTATGTCGTCGTAAACATAATACTCTGGTTCACGTATCAGACCTTCATAACAAATCGGTTTCTACGACATCGAGCGCATCGCCATGCTTAGACAATAACATTAATAATAATAATTCCAGTGAGAATTCGCAGCAGCTAGCAATGCAACAGCCCGCTACGGGGCCTAAGAGTGACCGATTGTCACTGTCAGCGAGCATCGCTGGTACGCAGCGCTCTCAGCCTCACCATGGGGATGTATTATTGTCTACTGCAATCATCAAAGTGGTTGGTAGTAATAATCGGCAATATTTGGCTCGCGCGTTGTTGGACAGTGGCAGTACTTCGTGTTTAATGAGTGAGTCCCTGTATGAGAAGCTGGGACTGTCAGCTATTAAAGTAAACAATTCTGTTTTAGGTGTTAACAACAGTACGTCTCATATAAATAAATTATGTCGCTTGCAAGTTAAATCGCTAGATGAATGTTATTCGACACACATTCAATGTTTCATTCTTCCGTCAATTACTAACTATGTACCTAGCAGGCAAGTCGACTTAACTAAGTTTAGAATCCCTTCGGATATTTGTCTTGCGGATCCCCACTTTCATGCGCCGGCCCCCGTTGATATTTTAATCGGCGCTGATGTCTTTTGGGACATTTTGGGAACGCAACGACTTAAGTTAGGAGATGGACAGCCGATACTCTGTGATACGAGGCTGGGATGGCTCGTATCAGGTCCCATTAACGGTGGCCATGTATCGTCATCTCAGGTTAATTGTAACTTTATTAATCTTCCCTCTGATTCTGAAGCTGATGAATTAAATAACATTTATTCTCAACTCAGCAAGTTTTGGCAAATCGAGGAGGTTAGTGTAAGTCATTCTTATTCCTCGGAGGAACAGGCATGTGAGGATCACTTCATTAAGAATACCACACGTCTGGCCGATGGGCGTTTCTGTGTTAGGATACCTTTCAAACAGTCATCTGAATTATTAGGTGACTCTTTGCCACGAGCAAAGCAGTGTTTCCTTTCATTAGAATGCAGGCTTGTCAATAAACCTAAATTATCTGAAATGTTTAAAGACTTCATGTCGGAATACGAAGGTTTGGGTCATATGATTAGATGTGAATCTAACAGTCCAAACGCTCATTATATTCCGTTTCATGGTGTTTTACGCGAAAGTAGCACCACCACAAAGTTGCGAGTGGTGTTTAATGCGAGTAGTCCCTCTACCACAGGTATTTCATTGAACCAGTTACAAATGGTTGGACCAGTAGTGCAGGATGATTTATTGTCAATATTGCTACGATTTAGACAGCATAAATATGTTATCGTTGGGGATATTGAGAAGATGTATCGCCAGATATCTGTTCACCCTGATGACAGATATCATCAACAAATTGTGTGGCGAGATCATCCTTCAAATTCTCTTCAACACTTTAAGCTTGCCACAGTCACGTACGGCACAGCCAGCGCTCCGTACTTAGCTACGCGATGTTTAAAACAATTAGGGCTGGAAGCTCCGGATAAAAGAATTTCCGAAGCTATTATCCACGATTTTTATGTTGACGATCTGTTGACTGGTGGGGATAACCTTAACGAAGTCATTGAGTTGCGTCAAGCGATTTCTTCCACATTAGCTTCTGCTCAAATGAATTTGAGAAAGTGGAAGACTAATGAACCCCAAATTCTTTCTCAGGTCGAGACACCTCAATCGCCGATTGATTTAAACATGGCAGCGTCAGAGCCTACTAAGGTATTAGGTCTCGGTTGGATACCACAGTCTGATAAACTCTGCTTTCCTGTCGGAGATAAAATCACCGGAGGAATAACAAAGCGCAATATGTTGTCAACCATAGCACAGATTTTTGACCCGCTCGGTCTATTAAGTCCGTGTGTTATTGTTATGAAAATGTTGTTACAAAAACTGTGGTTATTAAGTAATTTATCTTGGGATGAACAACTCCCATCAGATGTTATTAAGTTGTGGACAGATATAATTAATAACCTACATTTATTAAATAATGTTTACATCCCTCGTCGTGTTATCGGTGACTCGCAAAAATCACTTGAGTTTCACATTTTTTGCGATGCGTCGGAGCGTGCTTATGGCGCTTGTTTATATGTACGCACTGTTACTGATAAAGATGAGATCTCAGTGCAACTGTTGCTGGCCAAAAGTCGTGTAGCGCCAATCAAGCCCACAACCATACCTAGGCTTGAGCTCTGTGGTGCTCTAGTAGGTGCCCGACTCTACGAAAAGGTTAGATCATCACTTCGATTGCAAGTAGCTCGTACTGTCTTCTGGACTGACTCAACTATAGTCCTGGGATGGTTACGAACATTGCCGAGTAAATTGCAGGCTTTTGTCCGCAATAGAGTGGCAGACGTTGTAGAGAAGACTGTCAATTGTTCATGGAGGCATGTTCGTACTAATGATAATCCCGCCGACTATATATCTCGCGGAGTGGATATAAAGTCCATTTCAACTTTAGATAAGTGGTGGTCTGGTCCGTCTTTTTTACGTGAAGACACTTCCACATGGCCATCTCATCAATCACATGTAAACGAAGACTCGCTACCAGAATTAAAACCTAACGTAACTTTTCATGGCACAGTTGTTGAGAATAAAAATAATTGTCATCAATTCATTCAATTTGATAGGTTTTCAAACTTTAAGAGGTTAAACCGCACAGTAGCATTTATGTTAAGATTTGTTAATATTTGTAGGAAGCAGGTAGTACGAGTAAGTGCTCCTTTAAGTGCGGATGAGCTGCAAGCAGCATTAAATGTAATTATTAGAACCGCACAACGAGAATCATTTCTCGAATATCAATTATTGATTTGTAATCAACCTTTGCCTGCTAAAAGTTCCTTGCTAAAATTTAACGTTTTTCTCGATGAGAATAAAATCATGCGTGTAGGAGGCCGTTTGTCAAATTCTTTATATCCTTATGAAAAGAAACATCCTATTCTCTTACAGTCCGCTCATCGATTTACTCAATTATTATTTAACTTTGAACATAAACGGTTATTGCACGCAGGGCCGCAGTTATTGTTGGCCTCTATCCGAGAAACGTATTGGCCTATTAGAGGTCGGAATTTGGCTAAGTATTGCTGTAGACAATGTGTTATGTGTTGTCGAATGAAGGGACAAACTGGAACTCCTGTCATGGGTAACTTACCGCAGCAGCGCCTTCAAGTAGCTTATCCTTTTGAAAACATAGGTTTAGATTATGCCGGTCCTATGCTAGCTGTTTCACGTCAAGGTCGTGGATGCAAAACGGTGAAGGTCTATATCGCCATTTTTGTGTGTTTTGCAACAAAGGCTATCCATTTAGAGCTAGTAGGTGATTTGACCAGCAATACGTTTTTAATGGCGTTGCGCCGGTTCATAGCGCGCAGAGGAAAGCCGTCAAACATATATTCTGACAATGGTACTGCGTTTGTTGGAGCCTATAATGAACTGTCAAAGTTCTTGAAGCATAACTGCAATTCGTTATCCGAGGAGATGGCACATGAGGGTATCAATTTTCATTTCATCCCCGCATATTCCCCTCACTTCGCTGGTCTGGCAGAAGCTGGTGTGCGGTCGACGAAGCACCATTTATTCAGAGTGTTAGGCAACTGTCATTTAACGTACGAGGAGTTAAACACTACGTTACTGCAAGTCGAAGCGATATTGAACTCCAGACCGCTGACTCCGCTATCGTCAGACCCTGAAGACATGATGCCGTTAACACCGGGACATTTTATCATTGGAAGACCATTTACATCTCTGCCATCACATGACCATTCAGAACGTTCCACATCTTCTTTGACACGGTTCAAGCGAGTGGAGCAGTTACGCCAACATTTCTGGGCTCGCTGGAGTAAGGAATACATTTCGGAACTCCAACTTCGTTCGAAATGGCGTTCCAGCAAGGGTCCTGCTCTCAAAATGAATTCCCTTGTTCTTCTAAAAGAAGACAACTTGCCACCATTGAAGTGGAAATTGGGTCGGATCGTTGCTGTGTATCCTGGAGCAGATGGTGTTGTCAGAGTCGCGGACGTCCAGACACCAGGCGGTTTGCTTCGCAGATCATTCAGCAAGATCTGTCCGCTTCCAGTGACTGATTCTGTTGAAAGCTAGGCTTCCAACGCCCGGGGGCATGTTTAGGCAAAATGCCTGCCTAATAAAACCTACTTGAGTATTTTATTTTTCTATTATGTTTTTTGTTATGTCTTTTGTTAATATGTCACTTCTGTCATTCATTGTAAAAACTGTATTAAAAATTTCTCACTGATAATCAAGTATATATTTCCTTGCAATTTGCAAACCATTATAAACCCTTAATTACGAGTCTTTCAGCTGGCAACGGATAATTTCCCAACACAGGGTATCAGTAACAACTTTACCAATTTTCATCAAAATTCGTTCAAGGGTTTTTACGTGATGCCCGGACAGACAAACAGACACTTTGAGTTTTATTATAGTATAGATATAGTAGATATGTATTGAATCATAGATACGCTGTTATAACACAGTGCAATTATCTGAACAAACACAGAAACCAGTACTGAACAAACAAGCTCAACAATAAGCTCCCTTACAGCGATTGGTTCAAGTTGCACTCGAGTGGAGTTTTGTGTGGAGTGTATTAAACTCCGCTTATACTTGTATTCAAGGCTCGCGAACAAACTTGCCTTGGAATTGTATTTGAATGGTCGTGCTATACGTTCTATGCTACTTCCAAAAAGTTTACATAATTATACATCTAGAGGTGATGTTTCGAAGAGGTACCTGAAGACGCATCAGGTAAAAATACCCTGGAGGGAATTGATCAAAATATACTAGTAGACTAGCAAAGGGAGATCTCTACCCGGGCGAGGTGATATCGCCTGGGAGCCCCAAATGATTTTATCGGTGCTTTGTATATGTATATGCAACCGTTGGAGAAATTTTTGATAGCCTGATTCAAGTCAGCGTGACGTCGCTATTTCATTATGACAACGCACAGTGAACCTAGCAGAACTGAAGGCCTAGGAATTTGTTACTGAACCAAGTACAAACCAACAAAGCAAAGCAAAAAAGCAACAACCCATAATTGTCCCACTGCTGGGCTCGGGGTCTCCTCTCACAATGTGAGGGGTACAGGCCATAGTCTTCCACGCTGGCCAAGTGCGGATTGGTAGACTTCACACACCTTTGAGAACATTATGGAGAACTCTCAGGTGGAGAACTCTCAAACCAACAAAATACCTACAAATTAAATTCATCTCAAACTCAATCAACGCCCACCTATCCTGGTGTTCTCTGTTTGTGCTGTTATGTAAAAAAGCTATACGGTGCGAGCTCTAATTTGCGCTACAAATCAAAGCGACTGCAGCCAGTTACGTGACGTGAGTGAGTGCTAGTTCACATTGAACGAACATACATTGAATGCAATATTTCTTGGGCTAAAATATTGAGGCTGACGTCAAGTCAGTCAAATATATCTCGATGAATTTTTAATGTAAATAGTCGACCATCGAGTAAATAATAATGGTAAATGATCATCGTCGCCCATATTAGTAGCCCACAATTATTAATAATGCACTGCTGGGTGAAAGGAAATGAGGCTACTTCTGACTCCAATTACAAGACTTATTGGTGACCCAGATTTGGTGGAGACCAATCTGTTAAGCCTCGAGCACAGGCGCAGCGTAGCCAGCCTCTCGGTATTCCATATGATACATTTTGGAGAGTGTGCACGGGAATGGCTTCAACCCATTAATGGGCCACTACTGGGCACAGGTCTCTCCTCTTGAGGAGGCCTAGAGCATACTCCACCACGCTGCTCCAGTGCGGATTGGTGGAGGAGTTAGTGGCCAACCAGGACCGACGGCTTTACGTGCCCTACGAAGCACAGAAATGCTCAAGATTTTTTGCCACTAGCTGTCACCCATCCAACTACCGACCGCGCCCGCTGTTGCTTAACTTTGTCGATCATTTAGGATCGACGTAAGAATACATGATTTAATACCTCCGTTTCTCCATCCGACGTACAGCAGCTATCCATCCATCCCTTCGTAGTAAACATCTAGCCGATACGAACGACGCGGTTTTTGGTATATTAATTGAAAGCCGTATTTATCCTTCCAGTTTAATATGACGATAGGATCACCATTTATCATGACAATTGATATCACTGACATGAAGCACTTCTTCTTCTAAGTGGCAATATACTACAAAGAAGATGTGGAAAGTTAAAAATTGAAGAAGAAAGCTGAAAGAACATTACGAACTGATTGAGTTAACTTCTTTTGTTATAAAGCAGATAAATCGAATTGGTATGCTGCAATAGTTGAAGTTTGAATGGAGCGGCAACCACTGAACTGTTAAATTGGTTTGAATAAATTCTTACACTTAGCAAATGGTGTCGTTCCTTGATTTAACATGAAATCTGCTTTATTTTGGGCTATTTCTTTATTTATTTCACTGTGTTTTTCTGAAGAAAATAATAAATAAATAACGCTACATACTCATAGCCCCACACTAGGATTCCCTGTGTCGTGGTTGCCATGGACAGCACACAAGACAAGGACACTCACACCCAGATCGAGAACAGAAATTCAAAGTCATCGTTCAAAGGAGAACCCCAGTTTCCATAGAAACTCAGGCCTAAGTAGACAAGACTGGAAATTGGCTGTTAATTAGATTATTGCAAAAAGTTCAATTTCTCCAATTTTCACGGCTGCCAGCAATGGCCAACTAAGGAAATCCTAGAACGAATCACCTTAATTATAGGTTATGATTATGTCATATTCGTGTCACAGTGCTATTTAATATGTATGTTACACCTACGTTGGCGGGTGTCTATTATAATTCTACTACTTCAATGGTTTTCACCCAAAACGAATGTCATAAAAAGGTTGTATAATAAAAGCTATTGCATATTTCAAGAGATTTTATTAGTTATCATTATAATATATTAATATTTCGTGTAGTTGTGCAGGAGGCGTTATATTTCGTTAGTACCTTGCCCAATCAAGATACCATAATATACTCATTGTAAGTATGGCCACAGCAACTTCCTGATCTTCTAAAGATGTATAGGGTACGTTATCCAGTGTTCAGGACTTATTCTGAACCTTTGTCAGTCACAAAACAGGCGATTAAGGAGTCCATATTCATATAGTATTGGTTTGCAAGAAATTGTAGCGAAACTGCGAAACACATTCACCAAAACACAAGTACGAAAGCGAATACAATAGAAAATTAAAATCACTGTGTACGTGTCGATGAGTTTCAATAGTAAATAGGACTCCAAATACGCTGAAAATATTTGATAGTAAAAATATACAAGAACACGCGTAGAAAGATGAAAGATCGATGACAAATATGACAATACAGTGGTGTTATTTATAAATACTATGGTTACCAAAATGACATTATTAGGGATTACATCATCATTGTTGTCAATCGATTAATCGATGTCAAAATATTCGAAATGTAATTTAATAAAATTAGCGTAACGATTGAATGGTAATTATAATATATTACATAGTTTTGATTTATATGGAATACGAAAATATGTAAAAAATAAATTAATATTATAATTATAATCACTAAATAATACATAAAATATATTATTATGTTCCATCAATCGATCATTATCAATCGATTCAATCGATTATAAAATCGTATGTAATGAGGTAAATACTGTGAAAACTTTTTTGCATTATTTTGTTCATTTGGCAAGAGCAGCTGAAGCTAAGATTTAAATATGTTTATCTTATAAATAAGACGAATTTTTTGGTATATAGTTTACTCTTGTCTAGTCCGATGTTCTAGCACAGATATAGCATATGGTTCGGGGCCGAAAATTGGGGATCGCCTTTCCGCCTCGCTGGGAATCGACCCCAGGGCCTTGGTACGGCGATTCGACATGGTAACCATTGCGCCACATGGGTCGTCAAGTCTAGTTTTAGAGATTTTACTTAGTATTTATAATGTAACTATGAACCTGTTTATTATTTTTTAACAATAAATCATACATATCATACAGAAATAATAGAAAACATTTTCTTATATGCGATATTTTTTGTCTGTTTACCGGTTTAACTACTGTATTGATTTTGATTCGATTTTCACAAGGCCGATAGATCCGAAATTACAGTCAAACAAATTCGATAAAACGAACGAATTGGAGATAAAACTTAGTATAGAAGTTTCGTTTAAAGGATAATAAATTTTAAAATTTTTTTCATTGTTTTAACCGACTTCAAAAAAAGGAGGAGGTTCTCAATTCGACTGTATTTTTTTTATGTTTGTTACCTCAGAACTTTGGACTGGGTGAACCGATTTTGATGATTCTTTTTTTAATCGAAAGCTGGTGCTTGTCGTGTAGTTCCACATATTTCAATCCACATATCCAATTTGAGCGAGATCTGATAATGGCATCCATGTCTTAAATTTGCATTAATTATGTGCGCGATAAATGGACGAATAACTCAATATGACGCCAACAAATTTCGATGATTCTTTTTTTTATTGGATGTACTTCATTTAAAGTCAGTATTTTTTGTTAAAATTTTAGATAATTTCATAGCTACTGCAATAACTAAAGGAATGGTTTCCTGAATTAAAGTCAGCATGGGTTACTTGTTTCTATATTTTCTTTAAAATACACGATTCAAATGATTTGAAAAAAATTTTGAATTTCATAGAAAATAATGACTGTATTTAACTACTCTTAAAGTAGTCATCTACGTGAACAGTTTTGGGCGAAGAAAATTAAAATTATTTGAAAACAGTGCTTAGAATGTAATAATATATTTTATGTATTAGTTACTTCCTTGATATTAACATTTATATCGAACTAGCGTGCACTTTGGGCTGTTATAAACACTGTTACATATTTAACGTCCATAGTTTGAGTTGCAGTAAGTAGCTTTGACCGATATTATACATGAGATTATAATATGTAATAATATTGAATCTTTTTACCCGACTGCGCCAGAAGGTGGGTTATTTTTCTAGTGTACGTATGTATGTATATTTCCTTGGCACGCTCTGTAGCCTAAATGGCTTAATCAATTTCAGCTTGCACTGAATATCGGGATCTATGCAGTGTCGAATGGCTTCAACCCATTAATGGCCCACTACTGGATACGAGTCTCTCCTCTTGAGGAGGCCTAGAGCATACTCCACCACGCTGCTCCAGTGCGGATTGGTGGAGGGGTCGAATATCGGGACCCATTTAAATTTTACAGGGCTGCTTGGGAAAAAAAGATTTGATTGGTTGAAGAATGGGTCCCAACTGTTAATCCTTCTATGGTTAAGTTATTCAGTATTACTTTTAACAATATTCTAAACTATTAGACTTATTTTTTTCTTTTTAATTTTTTTACGTAGGCGGGTTTTTGTTTCCTTTTCTTTTTTTTTATTATGCCTTGTTGGTCCTGGTTAAAAATCCTACTGGATTTCTTAACAAAATGAATTTTCATGCTTTGAACATTTTTTCCTCTTAAAAATTCGCTGATTACCACCATACAAAAAGTTTAGTATGAAGCAATAAATAAAATTATTTATTTTTTTATTTATAACACTTAAACTCGTCAAACAATAACTACCAAAAAAAATATAGTAGAAAATTATAAATTTTTAGCAATTTCATTATAATTTTTGATAAGCTTTGTGATATATGGGTACGAAATTAATATTTAGGCATACTTAGGTAATTAAACATATAGTCATAATTTTATCAAGTAATCTCTTATAGGTACGTACCTACCTACATACACTTCATGCAAAGTTATTTTATCAAAATGTTAAAGCAACTCTTCGAGTGTAGATAATCACTTCCTACGCTGATGAATACTTCTAAGAATTTTTAATTTTTCGGAGTCAATGTACTCAGTAATGTTCAATATTCCACACTTTGGCAAGAAAGCCAATAATAAGTTAAGATAAGGGAGAAATTTCTTCGGCACACAGATTACTTTATGTAGAGTATTAGATATTCAGTATCTTTCCGTGCATTATACTACATGCTGTTGAAAGGAAGAATGTTCATTTTGTAATCCAACCCCGACTGAATTTAACAATACATTGTAGTTAAAACTTTTTTAGTAAATATTGTTTTGATTTACAATTACTATTAATGTGCTTCTTTTAACGTTTTACATTATTTAAGACACTGTAAGATGGTTTACCAAATAGGACTCGTCCAAAAATGGAATATAGATAACGTTGTCAATTACTAAAATATGATTTGCTCTCGCAATAAACAAAGTAGGCAATCTACGAAAAGTAATTACATAAAGAAAAAAAAACCTTTAAACTGACTGCATTAATCTTGGAACGAAAACGAATTCGAAATTGGAATTTGATTTGGTTCGGTTTATTCAAACAATCGTTCCGGCAGTTTTTAACGACTGAGCCGAATTTTTTTCCACTTGGTGTAAATTGGAGGGAGTGTCTACACTCAACATTTATAGCTTAAAACTTGATGGAAGAAATATTTGTAGTTTGAAATGATACGACGGAATTATATTTTATTAAAATAATTGTTGTGGTAAAATTCCATAAAAAAATTTAATTCTGACATTTTACTTTATACCAATTTTTACCTGTGACTTTGAATATGTGGAATGATGCAATTTCTATTATTATCTGGGTTTATAAGTGTCGCATCAATGCCGTACAAATGAAACTTCTACATAATGATTGTTTTGCAGAATCATCAGAATTCAAATGAAGCCTATTGTTCCTTTGGCTTCAACCCATTAATGGCCCACTACTGGGCACGGGTCTCTCCTCTTGAGGAAGCCTAGAGCATACTCCACCACGATGCTCCAGTGCGGATTGGTGGAGGATTGTTCCTTTAAATACCCTCATATTCTTTATCCTAAATACCTGAGCTATGTATACCGACCATTTAGCCATTGGCAATTTTATCATTACATATAATCTTTGTGCAATTTCAAAATATATTCCGTTTCGATTACGTAACTTTAAAATGTAAAACACAGTATTTTTGGACGATAATCTCTTATAAGTATTATAATATTCCTTTTGTAAGGAAAGAAGAGAAAACTGGCAACATTGTCGGTCACCGCCACTCATGCATATTCTCAACGCAAGAACATAATGCAGCGGCTTGTTAGACTGCTCTTCAGAACTGCAACCCAAATATTTTAAGAACATTTCACGAGTTTTAGAAAGAATATGGTAAGGAGAGTAGAAAAAATATTGCCAATGTACATGTACATACAATTACTTTTTCTTTTTAGTTTTTGTACGCAGTCAGATTTTTTTTAACTAACTCTTTTATTTTACACTTTTTAGTCAGGATTCAATGACTTATTACTAGACGAAAAAATTGGCAATGTTGTCATTTCATTAAGGGAGTTAATAAATTAAAGAGAAAACAAGTTTATGTTTCAATAACCATTCTCGGGTATTTATTAAAATCGTTATAATTATATCCTAAACTATTAAAATAAAAAATGATGCTAGGAATCTAAAAATCATTTTTGAATACCTATTCAACGATACGCCACTCGATAGATTAAAAGAAAAAATTTTTTTGAAGACACAATATTGTGCCAAAATTCGGCCATTTTTTTTCAATTTTGATATATCTAGTATATCAAGTAGAGCGTGCAAAAAATATACATACACTCGAAAAACATAACACACGCACACGCACACGCACGCACGCACGCACGCACGCACGCACACACACACACACACACACGTCACCTGGTAGAGAATAATAATAAAATAATTCAAATCACACCCACGGGAGTCACATTTTTAAATTGAATTATATGCACTTGATTATAAAGTGTATGTCTTCAAGGCAAGAGTCAATAGGTTTTCAGTTTTCACTTACAGCGTCTTACCACCCAAAACCTGAGGCAATTATGTGACATTCGTAATTTTAATTATCTACATCAAAGCTTCACAAAAATGACTTTTTTAATTTTTTATTACCGTGTCTAATTTGAGCATTAAACAAAACATCCGGCCAGTAACATATTGCGCAAAAGAAATCTCTATCAACTTACATAGGAAAAGTTAATTAAAAGAGCGATGTTTTCTCCGGAAACCATTTCTTTCGCCAGTATTTGCCCATTTTCTTGGCACTCTCATCTTTGATCTAACGCTATTTACTTAGTAGATCCGTTCCAAGATTATAGCTGACTAGCAAAACGCAGCCACACTTCGCTTCGGTAATGGGGACTTTTGGCTGCCTCGCTTAGAACTTAGTCGTGCGAAATATATATAAATGAGATAAATAATATGTAATTCATGTATTATTATGTGTATTCATTTATGTACCTACTGTTAGGTAGGTATATCTAAATATCCCGCGCACCTTTCTGCACCTTACACATTACACAAGGAAAGGCACGATATATCTAATGCTGGCCATACACGATCAAGTATATTGTCAAGTTTACAGCGGACTTGACGGTGTATGGCCACGGAATAGCTATATAGCTATATCATGCAAACTAGATGCCGCATCAAGTCAAACTTCAAAGTTGACAAGTACACTTGATCGTGTATGACCAGCTTGAGGTGTGGGCAAAATCGAAATTGCAGTCTCAATAAACACCGACACACGAAATGTGTGTTCAACAATGCAACATGCAGATTCTGTGGTGAGGCAGAGGAAACACACACCGAAGCCGCACAAGGAGAAAACCCAATACTATGTCATGAACTTAGAGAACTGGTACCTACGGTTTAACCAAACTTGGGAGCCAGGTCTAACTCAAAACGGGTACAGTAAATGAAATCTGGTCGCTGTGGCCTTTGGAATAGTTTTCCTTGGCCCAATTTTTAATAATAATAAGATGAAAAAAAATGAAAAATGATTTATTCAGCAACCATGTTACATAATTACAGTGCCACTAGCTCCCACACTAGGATTCCCTGTGTTGTGGGAAACTAGAATTCACTCTCCTACTCGTCGGAAATCCTACTCGTTTCTCTCAGATTAAAGAATCTGAGCCTACTAATATTATAAGTGTGAAAGTTTGTGTGGATGGAGGGAAGCATGGATGTTAGCTGTTGCTCTTTCACGAAAAACTTATTGAACGGATTTTCATGAAATTTTGCACACAAGTAGACCGTGATCTAGAATAAAATTGAGGGTACTTAATATTCCAGAAGACGCAAAAATAAATCCGAAATTATGTGACACGTACTCTACTTTTGAATTTGGAATTCTATAAATTGCACAAGGAGTCCCATAAAAGATCGCTTCACTTTGCTAAGATGGTACGAGGATATAACTAATTGATGTCTCCTTCTTTACTTCGTGTTACGTTATGGCTGTCTTCAATCCATTAATGGCCTACTACTGAACACGGGTCTCTCTTCTTAAAGATCCCTAGAGCATACTCCACCACGCTGCTCCTGTGCGGATTGGTGGAGAGGTTATTGGCCAACCCAATGTCAGAAGTTTTCATGCCGCTCGAGGCCAATGAAATGGCTTAATGACTGTTATCTTAAAATAATAACCGGGACTGACCCTCCGAAGCACGGAAACGCTCAATAGTTTTTTCCACTAGCGATCACTCGTCCATCCACTGACCGCGTCCGCTGTTGCTTTAATTTTTCGATTACTTAAGACCACGGTAAAGATATATACAGTAGTCGCTCTTCATACAAACGGCCGAAAAGCGCGTTATACCTACCCACATCCGAATACGCGTGCGATACGTGGGCAACAGCGGCCGCTGCGTGGCGATTGCCGACAGACGAACGAGCGGAGCTTGTACCACGGTCCGGTCGGTACAAATAACAATTTTTTTAGTTTTTCTACTCTGGTTGAGCTGTATGGTCGTGTGCGGCTATCTTTTATAGGGTTCGCTATAGTATAGACGAATATAATATGAATGACGTGATAAAGAATATAATGATGAATCTATGAATCTCGTCTGGAAATAATTGTACCTAATATTGTAATTTGTAATAATTGTAATTTGAATATTTGCGTCTAATTTGTCATTAAAACGTTATTGCTACTTACTTGCTACTGTAACTTTGATTTCAATGTTATAAATTAATTTAGCAATAGGTATAAAGTTTATAGAATCGGACAGTTGTACCTTTTTTATTTACCTTAACCTGCAAGAAGAACTTACCATACCCTAAGAGTCTCTGTCTCTAATACAATACTGAAGGCTTACGAACCTTCACAGTACTAATAAAAACACAACATAGATTTTTATGGAACACTTCCTTTTTATTCACAATGAATTGCATTTATTAAAATAGAAAATATAACATTTATAAATACAAAACTACAAAGAAAATCAAGTCGTTTTATAAAATTAAAATACTGTCGGCGGACAGCCCTAGCGCGCGGCGACGCGTAGGCAAGTTTTTCGAGAATCGGGCCGAGTCACGTTACTGTATATATGTGTACTGTGTTAAGACTGACACCAGCTGCTGGGCTATGAGTGCTTCATGTATACCTAAAGTTGAAGGATTTGTTATGAAGTTGCTCTTCTGAATAGTTTATCGATGCTGGTAACGGCGAAATATTTGTCAGCGTCCGAAAAGAGCAGGATGTGACATTAATCAAGAAAATCAATAGGTGACTGGACATTTTCAGCAGGGTTGACAACGTGTTTCACACAGAGTGAGAGATACATTTTCGATGGCGCCATCTATAGAGATTTTAGAGCTCTGTAAATGGTCATTTTGCCGCTGTCAAAAGTAAATTCTCTGTCTTCAGCAATATACAATTATTGTCCTTCGCCAGGTGAATAAAAAGTATTTAAAGTCCTCAAAAGTATATCAGTAGGTGCAGCTTTATTTTTCTTTTCAAAGGATGACATTCAACCTTTTCTCGTAGCTCAATTTAAAAAGCAAGGAATTCTGATTTTAAACCATCGAATCTGACTTTTATATGCCAGATAAAGTTTTATAGAGAAACTCAGTAGGTTGAAGTTTTTATGCATTTTGAGGAACTAATTGATTTATTATGTTATGTATGAAACAATTGGCTGGGTTATGAAACAGCCCCGCGCTAGATTCTTCTCGCTAAGCGTAATGTCTAATTCACAAACAAATTCACGTCAAAATTATCAGCGCAATTTATTGGCCTTGTAGAATTGTACACAGTCATGTGTTTTTAACAGCTGACGTTGCTAATGAACTTTGTTTTGAGGGTTGCTCGGATTAAGGCTTAAAATGGGTAGATATATTTGATTTCTTTGTACCAGCCCTATTCCCTCGCATCTGACGCACGATAAAGAGCAAATATTTGTCACCAACATCGAACCAATAATACAACATTAATCACGTACGCAGCTGTTCGATTTCTAACTAAAGCAATTCCTACACATTGTCTAGACCTAAGTAACAATACTTATTGCTTTACGATAGAGTTGAGAGTTCAATGGCTGGATTTATGGCTACACGCCAAATTTAGGAAGCAATAGGACGAAATTCTCAATGCGTTCAAACTTCCAGCTTAGGGCTTATGTTACTAGTGACAGTACGTTGTTGTATGCCTGGTTATATTGTCAAATTTCGTAGCATGCAGTAAGTTGTTAATCAATAGGTTAGCCACTATCTATGTCTGTGGGTTAGCCCCTTATTGCATAACTTTATCGAAGTCCAATATCCATGGTCACTGCACTTTACTGACCTTAATACTTTGTACTTTATACTTATAGATGAAAGTGGAGTACACAATATATAATAGCACCTGGTGACCTATGCGTGTAATAGTGGATGGTAAACTTCCACCCTCATAATAAAATCTTTCGTGAATCTCTGCCATTTACCTAAGACATCATCTCAAATACAAAGCACTAACTTAAACTATTAAGCTTGTACCTCGCAAACGTCTGCTTAGACTACAAACAGAAATAGCGACTGTTGTCTGTTGTATTTATAGCAGTATAATCTCTAAGCTGCAGCGTTTAAAACTCCAGTCTAAGTCTAAATAAGGAACGAAAGTACAATGATGATTGTCTATCTACTAAGTAGACTGAAGCTCTCTCTATATTGTACCATACATAGACTGGTATGCATTGTTATATCTTTGATCTTAACGCGAGCTCTCAAGTAACAAGATAATTATAGTCTAAAACGTATTTGTACAAGTTTTTTTAGCTTCCCCCCACCCTCACTCTCATTATTATCTTTGATATTTAAGGCCAGAGTAGTTTTTTGAAGTGAAACTTCTTTAGAATCGTTGTGATTTCAAACCGGATGCAACGGAAAAAACGACAGGTAAGAGACACAAATACAAAAATGTGTAGGAAAGAATGAGACAGAAATATACTCGGCAAGCATGCATATAATATAACTGCTAATTTCGTCATTGAATCTAACTTCTCCGTAGCTCAATGGTCAGGACGTAGATACACAATACCTGATGCGCAGGTTCGCGTCTCTCAGTATTTCTTTTTTTTTAGTTTTATTTTTATAGTTTTTAAATACTTTCAAATGCTCTTTTAAATATTTTCAAAGAATTTATCAACAAAAAATAAGAATTTCATTTTCGTTGTTTAATATCTGTCGATCGACCGACCGATTACACAGACAGTAAAAATGCTAAGTTGTATTCATAGATGGCGCGAGGAATAACATAGAAGATTCGTTTTATTGCTAGATAGATGGCGCTAGCTGCTCATTTTACTCTTCATATTATGTTAAGAGATTCCGTTAGTTACCACTGTTTTCTTTTTCTTATGTTCGTGGTTATCTTTTAAAAAGTGCCAAGTTGTATTTATAGATGGCGCGAGGAACAAGGTAGAAGATTCGATTTATTGCTTTTTCATCTCATTATCTTGAAACCAAAATTTTGGAAAGTTTCACTTCTACCACGTGTGAATTGCACACATTTTCTTTTTTTTTTCAATGCTTAACCACAATTTCATCCGGTGGCAAGTGGAGTTGTGGTCTAGGATGGATTTTCTTTTTTTTTTAATCAAGGGGATTCCAGTTCATTCATCAGATGTTTTACATTTATATAATTATTGGAATGCCCTTTAATTTTAATTTTTTTATGTATTGAAATAATCATCAAATGATCTAATGATTCACCTGATAGTAAGGGGCCATCATCGTCCATGGACATCAGCGACAACTAAGTCAAAACGTTGCCGGCAGCCAAGAAAGAGAAAAGAAAAAGAAAGCCAGAACTGGCTCTCAAGCCCCCAGCTCGAACACGAGTCGTATGGCGGCTGACTCATGCTCAAGGGTGGTAGCTATCCAGGTGAACCCCATGGAGAAATAATAATAGTAATAATGGTACATAATTAGTATATTATATTCAAAATTTTTAAATGCAAATGAAATAAAAATATTAAAATGAGATAAGTTCAACCTGTATAATTATGATTCCATATCGGCACGGGATAGGAGAAGTGAAATAAAATCTAATAAATTAATATCTTAAGCTTCTATTACATTCCTTCCTTTTTCCATTAATTAAAAGCTATCTATTACGCCACTATATTTTAATAACACTTGATTAAGAGAAGGGTTGACCCACAAAATCTGTTTGGAATTTAATTTACGTTGTTAATTAAAAGTTGGCCTACTTCATGTTTATTCAAATGTAGAAACAACGAGGTGTTGGCGTCTTGAATTACGTGGATCCCAATATTAATGATGGACTGTGTTTCGTTGTCTCATTTACATATTGATAGGCTTATTTAAAACTTTTGCTTTTTTTACTGCGCACAATATTGTTTCGTAGCCGGGTGCCATTGATAGACTTTCTTTCGCTGTTTCTTTTATATGATTTTGACTTTCCGAAATGATCGTAGAATCAAAAAATATGTAAGTGCATCGTTAATGCTTATGAATGAATAACGGTTGAAATGAAAAAAAATAGTTATAGTATAATAATAAAAAAAACAAAACCGTGTAAAAAAAAGCAATTGTATGGTTTTATGAAACCACGGGAGGTATAAGTGAAACTTTTTTTCGTATTGTAGACATTTAACTAAAAATTTTTGGATAAATATTCGATTTAGGGTATTAAAAGATTTAGGGTATTAAAGGCGCTCTCTGTCGAGCGCCTTTCCCTTTACCCCCACTCCGCGGCCGACCGTCACGCGACATGCGACACACAGACCAAAAAGTTTGAGACGATGTAATAAAAGTTCCACTTTAATCACTTTAAAAACTATAATAAAAAGAAAAAAAAATAAGCCCAGTATTTTATAATGTTGTTAAAAGTAATACTGAACAACTACACCATAGCAGGATTAACATTCGGGACCTATTCTTAAACCAATCAAATCTTGTTTGTTTTTCCCCAAGCAGCCCTATAAAATTTAAATGGGTTCCGAATGTTAATCCTTCTGTGGTATAGTTGTTCAATATTACTTTAAACAACATTAAAAACTACTGGGTTTATTTTTTCTTTTTAGTTTTTTTTTTAGGTTTTTTGTTTTTTATTTTACACATTTTACTTAGGATTTATTGACTTCTTAATTGACGAAAAAAATCACCATGTTGTCATTTCATTAGGGAAGTAAATAAATTAGCGAGAATGGTTATTTAAACAACTTTAAACTGTTATTTATCGTAATATGTTACTTAAAATGAACAATGATGAAAAGAAGCTAAAAATCATTTTCGAACACCTATTCAATGATACCCCACTAGATAGGTTTTGAGAAAAAAATTTTTTGAAGTCAACATTGCGCCAAAAATCGGCCATTTTTTTTTCAATTTTGATAATATACCCAGTGTCACTTTCACAATTAAGACAAATCTAATGGCATCTCTCAAGCTCAAATCGATTTAGCCGTTTAGGCTGCAAAGCATGCCAAAGAAATATACATACCTACATTACATACACTTGAAAAACACCTTCTGGCGCATTCAGTAAAAAAAGCAAGTGAAGGAGTTTTGTTCCCTTTTTATCTTCATTTCCAAATAAGGTTCATTTTCATTTGATTGCTATTTTTCAAATTACGCTTCCTAAATTTCTTGAACAATCAGTTTTAATCAATCACCGTTTCTAAATCACTCCCATTGAAACGACGTCACGCTACCAGCCTGTCACGTTCAAAATAGAAATGAATAAATAAGTAAACGTAAAAACGTAATATTAATTATCTGCGAGACATTGCCAAACGCAGGCCTATTGTTCAAAGTGAAAACTGAATTTATGTCAACTTGAAAAGTTGAAATTGTTTTTTAAAAGGTATAATGAAGTCTTGAAGAAAGAAAATTAAAAGGACACAGCGTGAATTAGCGTCAAGTTAGGACGAATATTATAAACAAAAAAATTGTGACAAAACCAGAATTATGAAGACACGCTTTGTATTTAGCTGAGAATGGGAGTGAAATTAATGGGAAATTATAAGCCTTATGTTCTACATAGTAGGTGCCTATGTGTAATGATCTTGAGATCAATAAAACATACTTACTTAGAGTTTGATTTTGCTGTAATGTTTCAAAAAGCGGCTAATGTTTAAGGTTAATTCAGGACCAACATTTTGGTTCGGATAATTTGAAATCTGAGTAAAGCTTAAGTAAGTGTGGCGACAGCGTGACAACGCACACGTGAATCACGCTATCGAAGTTTTCTGCATCGGTTGCATATATACAAATCCGACAACATTATGTTTTGGTACTGATGTCCGTGGGCGACAGTAACCTCTATCAAGTGGCTCATCCATCAGCCTTTGGAAGTCCACTGCTGGCCATAGGCCTCTCCTAACTTGCGCCACTCTGACCGGTCCTGAGCCTTTTCAATACAGCTGATATCCGCTGTTGCCCGCTGTCTTCTTCAGGTCTTCAGTCCACCTGGTCGAGGGGCGTCCTTTGCTCCTTTTTCCGAGGCGTGGTCTCCATTCGAGGACCTTTCTTCCCCAACGGTTATCGGTCCTTCGAACTATATGGCCAGCTCATTGCCACTTCAGTCGGCTTATTCTTCGCGCTATGTCGGTCAGTTTCGTTCGTCTACGGATTTCCTCATTTCTAATTCTATCGCGTAGAGAGATACCTAGTCAACTAGTTGCCTACAATGTAAATGCTGACCTGGAATTAGTACCGTTACTCATACCGAATAATCAATGACGGATATATGTGGGAAAAAATCCGTAACCCATAGGCGAAATCGTGCCTAATAAAAACTGGGTAAAATATAACTACGTCAGATAACATTTTGTTATCACAAAATATATCATCGTGAGGAGAACAGCGACATTTTAGGTTTCGTGTAAAATTGTCGTGGAAAGTTTTTGTGGGCGTAAAACAAAACATGAAAAAAAAACTTTTGTGTAAAAAATAACAAGGGCGCTTCTCTACTATATTTGTGACACGTCACATAGTAAGAGATAAAAGATGATTTTATCGTGTCTTTCCATGTATATTATTTAAAAGAAGGAATAAGTTTTATGTAATATTTTTCCAGTCCAATTATTAATCACTTTAAAACTGGAAAAATTTTTTTTTCGGATGGACAGTTACTGTTGGCCCTAGCAGTCTTTACAACTTCACTCGGACAGACTTAATAATTACATATGCTTAGAATAGAATAAAATACTTTTATATCCACAGCATACATACATACATACGAACACAATAAAAATATGTAATAAAAGCCTTAACTTTCTCGGGAAAACTATTTACAAAACTCACTGTTAACCAGTGACTTCTTCAAGTATAAAATTGTTTGTCTGTTGGTTTTTGCACATACGAGTAGTTTTAGTGTTGCACTAAACCAATGATTTTGAATAAAGAAATATTTTTTACTTACCTCAGCTCATTGTATTAATTGAATAAACTTTTCATCTTTCGATGTAGCAATAATTTTGGAGTAAAATGCCTAAGAAAATTGAACATGGACAAGCTAACTTTGCCGACTTGGCTATCACTGTCCGTTTTACTGTCATATTATATCGTTCATCGCTAATAGTTATAACAGAACCCAAGATTGGGCTATGAATACAGCCCATTTCAACCCAGTGGACACAGCATCCCTTAATTTGCATACATTATACGTTTATTGAGCCGCAGGGGTCTAATATAATTTTCCGGAATATTATAACAAAGATACGGCTTATTTCGTCGTTCGGTATTACGATAATGGATAGAAGGGGCTTAATGTCACAGAGAAGGGTGAATAATACAAACATGTTGTTGTAAATATTATATTACTGGCTGTTGCCCGCAGCCTCCCATATGAAAATTATGTTTTATCTTATGTGTACCTCATGCAGAAGAAAATTAAAAACAGTGAATTTATATTGAAGTACTTATATTTAGTATTAACTGAAACCCATAATACAATCATAAAGGATTTCTCCAGGAGGGGGTCTTGAAAACTAATTAATATTCGCATTACTTAGTTGAATTAAATTAAATTAAAATAAATTAAATTGTATTATACTAACATAGTTTATAAGTAAATTGTTAGATACTAACTTTAATGGGCTACAATTGCCTGAAATAAATATTTTTATTTTTTTTATTTTAGTGTTTTTTCTTTTCCTTGTAAAAGTTTGAAAAATTGAAAAATATGTATTCCATCAATTTAAGGAAGAACCATGCAAATTCGAAGCAAATCGGTTAATTTAAAAATATTTCTTAGAAACTTTCATCCCGTTTCCCAGAGAAAACTTTTAATTTTCCGGAATAAAAAGTTTTCTGAAGTATGACCCCGGAGTATAATAACAACTTTACCAAACATCGAAATCTATTTAAGGGTTTTTTCTTCTTTTTTTTTATTTTTAATCAATGAAGACTTACAAAAAGAAACAGAATTAAGTTCTGCCAAAATTTAAGCTAGTTTGTTGGCAGTTTACATTACAGTTCTCATGGTCCTCATTATATATAACTAGAAAATCGGCCTCACTTCGCTTCGGGAAAAATAGTAAAAAAAATATAATATAGCCTATGCCACCCAGGGATAGTGTAGCTTCCCAACAGTGAAAGAATTTTTCAAATCGGTTCAGTAGTTAGTAATCAAATCTTTCCTCTTTATAATATTAGTTGCTTACAAAATAAAAAGGTTTTCATGTGATGCATGTTATTTGTTCCAGACGATGAGCACCCGGCTGGTACTAGCGGGCGTGTTGGTGTCGCTGGTGGCGGTAGCCGGCGCCATCAAGTGCTGGCAGTGTGGCCAGTACAGCGACGGTGTGGGCTCCATCACCCCCTGCAACAACCGGAGCGCGACCCGCCTCGCTGACTGTCCGAGCAACGCTAAATATTGTATTGTAAGCTTTATGTTTATTGCACTAAAGTCGTATATGAAATAAAATCTCTACATCAATATATCATACTATACTACGTACTATCTCAACATTTAAAAAACGCGTTAAGGAATTCTACTTAGCTCAAACTTGATGACAATGTTATACCTATTTAGAATGTGTATTAATATTATTAGTATAATATGTAAGTATGTAAATATAGTATGTATGTACTGTACGTCTAAGACTGTACGTATATTTTGCTATGTGTATTTATATATAGTATTTAATTATGTGGTACGCACTGAGTTTGCCTCATTAAATCTATATTCCACTTATGGGCCTACTGGAAGAGATTTCTTAATAGGAATAAGTAGTGCCCTTGTACAAACTGTCTCTTAAATTATTTATCTTGTAAATGGTTTTGTGTGTACAAAATAAATAAATAAAATATGATAATAGTTATAACTAGCTGTTGTCCGCAGCTTTGGATACGGAAATTATGTTTTAACTTATTCAAACTTTTATCCTGTTTTCCCGGGAAACCGTTTAATTTTTCGGGATGAAAAGTTGTCTAAAATATGCCCCAGGGTATCAGTAATAACTATACCAATTTTCATCGAAATCCGTTCAAGGGTTTTTATGTGATGCCCGGACAGACAAACAGACACTTTGAGTTTTATTAGTATAGATAGATTACCAGCAATAACCAGCTTTCCAAGGAATAACTTAGCTTAAAATGTTTCGAGATTAGGAACCTTATTTTGTACCAAGAAATTGTCGAAATGATCACCTTAAAGAGCCAATCATTATACCGCTTACCCTTTTGTGTTATTTCAAATACGCAAATTAACATTATCAGTATCAGCAAGTAGCAACGTACACAGGATCTAATTCCAAGTGAAGTGAAGATCAAGGGCTGTACGTCGCCTGAGGTGCTTGAGGCCGATAATCCCATGTAGCCTTGATTGAGCGTGACGCGTGTGCCAGAGATCCTTCCAAGTTATGACGTGTAAATAGCACGTAATTATATGTCAGTTCTGTGATAATCAAGTAGTTATATTTTGTCTGATTACTTACCCACCTTCAGTTAGTACTATCTGAATTTTTAAAGATATCGTCTGACATGTATTCATATTTATCTGACGCACTATATTAATAAATCCCAGTAATTTTAATATTGAATTTTAATATTATATCATGCAATTAATACAGGCTATCTTAGTGTGGGAACTACATATCCTGTAAATTTTATTGTACTTTTTATGCAAACAAATAGATTATTATTATTATTCATTATTTTTTTATACTTAGAAACTAGAAACCGTCCTTGTTTTTCTTTGGAAAACAACTCTAATATTTAAAACGTTCTTTAAATTATACTTTTTTATTTTTATTGTATTTTTAGATTGATAAATAAACTAAAACAATCAAGAACAAGTTTACGGAAATAAATCATGATAAGCGTCTAAATCGGATTAAGTCATTTCCGAGATTGAGTACTTGATGCGAAAATTAATAGACTAACTGTGAATAACGACAGTAAACCACGAAAAAAGATGGACTTCCCCATATCTTACCATCTATCTTCAAGACAAATTATAATAGAATCTTACAACTATAAATTATTTGGTAAGCTCCTAAGCTTATCAATCAACCCTTATTCTAGTAAGGTCGAATTCTAAGCAATCAAGCTTCAACCAATCAGCTAAGAGGTTCTTCAACTAGCATACCGACAATCACATCAAAAACCAATTACAGTGCATTAGACACAGATAAATAAATGTAAGATGAGGGTTCGGTCGTTGTGAATGTCGTCACTGGCGCTAACCCAACTTAACGAGCAGGCAATTACTACGACATTAGGCTGACGACATGGTAATGTTACATTTGATCGTCTCGACGGTCCCTACGTACAATTCCGTAAGTGGTAGATACGTGATTAGCACTTTTTGCTATCGTAACTTTCAGGGCATCAAAACTATAGTTTAGTTTAATAAAAATAAGTAATAATCGGCAAACGGAACTTTAAATTTGTACACGATATTTCCCATAACTACAGAATTATGTAAAATATCCGACGTAAAACAACAGCAGTGGTAATTCAGTAATTTTTTGTATTTTCAGTAATTGTAGGTAAAAAATGCCTCAATGGGAAAGTATCACAAAATATCATAATGCGCAACCGGGAAATGAAAAAGAAACAGTTACAAATAAATACCCACATTAACTGTTTTCAATAATTTTTTCCCCTGTACCCCACGTACAATTTAATAAATGCCTATTATGACTCTGATTGCTTTAGATACTACCACGTAAAAGTTAGTATGTAACCACTTAAGCTATGTGCAATGTTGATTATTCCAATATACGTGAATGAATAAATGAATGAATTTATTTGTTCAAGTATGCGTACAAGTAAGTGCCAAATAATACACAAAAAGTGATTTTTATGACGTATTTTTTATTTATTATAAAATATATCACATATTAATCCTTCATACTAAATTTCATGACTTTACGTTAAGTAGAACATGATAATACATATGTTTGAAACTTTGAAGCGCTCTAGGGGTTAGGGGTTTGTACATAGGGACCGTCGGCCTGATAGATGACTGAGTTGCTCGGGTCTTGTTGAACTATTGTTAACTTGCAAACGATTACTCTTGGGAATTGTTGAGTGAATTTCATGTGTTGGGGAAACTTTTGTGCGTTTTATCACATGTCAATTTATCGTAGCACAAGCGAAACGGTCGTAGGTACCAGCTGTGAAGTCGTAACTGCGTAGTGGAGTCGTAGCGCCGTAGCAACGTCGCGTTATGGGTAATTGCACAATGAATTTATTTGTTGCCGTAGCGAATCAATTAATCAATCAATCAATCAATTCAATCAATCAATTCTGTGTTTGCAGGATAAGGTATACATAGTTGTTGAGGCAGTTATTACAGAGCTCCTATTCTAGCCGATTAGCCGATTAAAACAAATCTATTAAATCAGCATTATTAGTTACAAAGTTGTGCGAGCACAGTCGTTGCTACGTAGTGGAGTCGTAGCGCTGTATGGTCGTAGCGCACATATTATTATCAACTCGGAAAGGGATCGTCACCGGATCGCCTCGCCGTCAACCAAGCATCAACCTAACGTAAGCGCGTTACCAACCGACTAGCAGCTCCGAGTCGACTCGGCTACGGCTAGGCGACGCCGCGCTTACGGCTCGAATGACAGCAGTTCGCCGACGCAGCGGTAGCCGCGGCGCCGCGGCGGCGCGGGGCGTGCACGAGTAAACGAAAAGTCGAAGGATAGCGTACGGTGAGACGTAAGCGCGGGTACGGCAAGTCGTCCACGCACCGTACCGCGGTTCGTGAGCTTGTCTCGAGGCGACGCGATTACGTTACGAATCCGATAAGTGTGCTTTACAGTAGGGAGTTTCATACAAAGAATACTGAGATGCAAGAGTTGATACGTTTACGTTCCGTTTACGAGTTGATATGTATGCTACGATCAGCATCCTAATTCATGTAACTTTAAGACGCATCCATTAAGTTGCAGTGACGCTGCAATCAAGTTGTAGTGACGCTGCAATCAAGTTGAAGTTTGGCGTCTAAACCGTATTGTCATAATTTTTTAACTGCGCGTCAACTGCACTCATCCTGCGCGCCTGCCAAACTTTTCTTCGACTATTTAGTACTCTGTGTTTGTGTTGTCTATGAGAGAACAAATAAACTTATTAATTAATCAAAAACAATTTATTATGTTTCCATTAAAAAACGTTGAAGAATATTTACTTATTATCCCAATAAGGATTTAAATGATATTTCTTATAAAAAAAGTAATAATTTGAGCTTCATTTAACAAAAAACGTCATATGTTATGTCAGTATGGCAGAATGAAGATCTTTCCTTTGCCTCGTAAATCGTAATGCAATCAGTAAAAAAAATTCAGAAAATCTTGACGCGCATCAACAGAATACCTTTTTGTGACGTGAGCGTGTTTAACAAGCGCTGGCGTGACGTGAGCGTGTTTGACAGCGCTCGCGAAAGCTAAGAGAATACGGAAAGTGTCATTTTGATCGGAACGTCACTGCAACTGCACTGCAATCGAACTTGTTAAGTTACGTGAATCGGGCTGCAGTACTCGTAGCAACGAAGCGTTGTAGGTTGTCATAATGAAGTTTAGTGTTGTCATAGCAAACACAGTCGTTGCTACGTACCGGAGTCATAGCTCTGTAGCATTGTCCTACGTAACTGCGTAAGTGTTGTCATAATTATGGAGCGCAGTCATCGTAGCATAGTTGAACCGTAGCTCCATAGCGTAGCTCGTAGCATGTCTTAGTTGCAAAATGAAGTCGTAGTCAGCGCAGTCGTAACTACGTAGTAAACTCGTAGCGCTGTACCGTTGTAGGTTTGTATTTAAAGTAATTCTGTTGTTTAAGTTTGTGATAGTGTAACTCAATCTCTGTTACCGGGTTAAGTACATATGTACATTACATATATGCATTAGTGACATCGTGAGAGTCTGCCTCTAATAAACAATTACTTATTTTCGCTTGGTTCTTTACTGAACTATAAAAATCATGTCAACTTTTTACATTGTCTACTTACTAAATTCATGTTCTACAATCATTGCAATGATTAAATAATTGAATCCTAAAAATTTTTTTTTTTTTTAAACGCTTTTATTTCAATAATGTTTAGTTTATAAAATTAGCTACAAGTTGTGAAAATTTCAAGTCTCTACGTAAAATAGAACATAGAGAATTATGCGTCTAAAGTCTGAAAATCGTTTTTTTAATTTAACAACAAATAAACAATGAAAATTAGTTTAAAATATGATTTTCGTGTATTGTCATCGGAAATACACATGTCTGCCAAATTTCATCAATTTTCATTAAAGGGAAGTCATTCAAATTAACGTTACAAGATTTGATGCTTTGATGCTCCGAAGTGAAGCTAAATATAAACCTTATTGCCGTGTAAATAGAGTAGCATTTTGATCATAATATTGAAGATTTGATGCTTTGATGCTCCGAAGTGAAGCTAAATAAAAGCGTTTAATAAAGGGATTTCATACAAAAATATCTTAAAAACTAAACACACATTCTAACCGGGAGTTATTATTAATATCGTAGAAGGTTGTTTACGTTCGCCTAGTACTTGGTGGCTTTGTCTACAGGATATTGTATTGTCGTCGCAGTCCGCGTACACACGGCTCTACTCCTTTAAATTTCTCTCGTTTACGTAAAAGACACACAAAAGGGAAATGTTTAATGAACTTTTGGGGTTTAAAGGGCTTCATTAATCATTAGCATTAAATTCCTTGCTTCATATCCATCTAAAAATAAATCCAGGTTTCATAGATTGTAACGTTTTTATAGAAAAGCCAAATCCTTTATTTTTTGTTTTTATTTTGAGGTTTAGATTGTTTTTGTCTACGATCCCCTAATGAAACTGAACGAAAATAACAAATTTCACTTGGGAAACCCAAACTTAATAAACCAAAAATCTCGTCTTAATCAAGCATATTTCTATCCCGATGTTTAGAAACCTTGGAACATCAAGAAGCGGGAGTAACTGAGTAATTTCCCGCACAAACTGTTATTCGTCGCCATTTAGTGCGACGCCGACGGCCTTTCAAAATGGCAGCTTTATCGAATATCGCATTAAGATTGTGATGATGTCCAGGAAGTAAACTTTTTATCTAAATGACTGGTCACTTACTTCAATTCCTGTATGAAAAAACCACCAGACCACAGTAGTAGTTGACTAGTGTCCCGACGTAAAATTCCTTTAAAACATATTTTATTTCCAATGTTATTTGCAGTTAAATACGGTTTAAACAATCTCCATCGATGAAGTATAATGTAAATTTCAAAGTTCAGGTAAAGGTCATCCTTTAAAATAAGTCTAGAAGCTGATTTCGGCGAAATTCCATCGCGATATTTCGACTACATTTCACTGTAATCCCGCGTGATTGACGTTCAAAGTGATTTCAACTCAACGATAATCGCTACTATTCTCGACTCTGATATTATCGATGATAGATTGCTGCAGTATTTCGTTTATAATAGATATCAGATTTTCAGAATTGTCACTTACATTAAATTAGCAATGTTTGACACCCTCTTTTAAGAAATTGTAGATGCCATAATTCTAAACCTATAGTATAGTATGTCGTATACATGTGAATATATCTCCTATTTTAATAATTATAAAAATATCTGCTATAGAATCTTTCTTATCTGAAGTAGGATAAATCGGTGCTAAATAATGACAGATAAGACAAATAAAAATAGTACCGCAAATGTCATAATAATAATGTAAAATTATTTTGTCATATTGTGCCCCATCTTAGTTTATTGCAGATAAGACTATTGCCTCCACGAAAAAAATATGGTACGTAATTTGAACATGATTATTGAAAGTAAAACAACCAAGAAACTAATCAAAATAAAATTTAAGACTTAAGTCGCAATCTTGAACTTACTAAACGCAAAAACGGGTCATTTACCATGCAAGCAACTATGTACCGTATTGCAGTCAAAATAACAATTCCAAGAATCAATTTTCCCTCACAGTAAATTGTAGCTTTAGATCAAGAGTTATTACTAAAGTAGTTCTTTGACTCCCATATATAAAAACTAGTATCTTTACATTATACAATCTTAAGAATTAAGGAAGTAGAGTTGAGAGCAGTAGCAAAGTTTGAATATGGTAAAACATGTAAGTATGTGCGGTAACTATAAGAAGTAACTAAATAAGAAAAAAACCTCAATGCACTTAGCACCATTAATGGAGAGTTTTAATCGGGAGATACGTATTTATATATTTTTACTGTATTAAAGAAAATAATTGTCCCTTAGGTTGTCTGGTAGAAATCGCTATTACAGCGATAAGACCACCTATTGTGTCTAATAATACTAAAATTGTAATATTTTATGTACTTCTAGTGTGCACAATAAAGAATATTGTATTGTATTGTAATTGTAGGACGAAAAGGAAAATAAACCTTACTCCATCCTCCTTACTCCAGGTACCTAACCCATTGCTTACATAAAAATAGAAAAATCCTAAAAAAATCCGACAAGAACCTAATTATTGCTAAGTACGGTAACAATACGAGACCCCATCCCACAAGTCTTCAATTCAAACTTATCCGGTATTCAAAAAGAAATATAACGGAAGTTTAATTAGAAATACCCATTAATTTGTAATGCTCAAAACAATGTCAATCACAGAATTAGCTCCAAACATTGTATTTTGCTCCGAAACTCATCTAAGAAGCTAACTGTCACGCGACGCTAGCCTCACACACACTGTTGTTATTTGTCCCACATGCTCCATTTTCGAAGTTCTTGCCTTTTGTGTCATAATTACTGACTCTCCTACTGCAGCGGGAGCGTTGTGGAACCATCAATGTGCGGATTTGTGGGACGACAATGTCGACAGTTATGATTCTGAATACGTTTTAAGTATTCTTTCCCATGAAAAATTGAGAGCGATAAATTTTATGTAGATGATAAATGAAACATGATTGATTTACTTTACATTCCAAAGTTTTCCTACTAAGATTATAAATGTGAAAGTTTGTGAGGATGCATAGATGTTTGTTAATCTTTCGTGCAAAGTTTCATGTAAAACAATAGAGACAACTTTAAACTTGGTCCTTCGAGCCGGAATTGAATCAGTAATCTATAAATCTAGTATTTAGAGTAAAGAGGAGTTTAATTGCCTGCCTGGATTATTTTGAAAATAAATTGGACAGACAGACACTATTGATCCTACATAGCTAAATTTTTTATATGACTAAACGACAAAAGAATGGCTGAGAAAAGCACTGGCTTCCAAGCCTCCAACAAACACCACTAGTCGTTTGGCGGCTGATCAACAAAGAGGATGGTAGCTAGCCAGGCTCAATAATAATATTCCTAATATTTATTATTATAACTCAATAATAATATTCGTAATATAATCCTTATGTGAAGCCATACCATCAACAGGCAGTGTTTTGTCATTGCTTACAATAACTTTACACCCCAGATAGGATTTGGGTCAGTGTAATAAGCAGCCCTAGTACAGCTAAAATGCTGATGTTTTTCTATCGAACTTATACTAACAGAGTCCTAAATTGTATCGTCATTGCGATCTGTAACGAACCGTAAATGTTCTCGTTTACCCTTTGTTGGGATAGCAATGGTTTATAGTTCATTTATCATAGCAATGATGCGATTACAGCACTACATTATTTACAATTCAAATATGAGGGCGGAGTTTTGTCCACACACAATTGGGGCTTCCCGGAATTGTATCCTCAACAATCGGATTAATTAGCTACATAAAACAATGACAAGGTCATAGAACTTTAGTTTTGCAATTCACATGTATTATTATCTTATTAATTTTCATACGATGTTATTGTTGCCATTCCATTGGATTTATTTATCGAAACAGCTTCACGTCGACCGATCGACAATCTTTATCGTCTGACACAGATTTGAATACTGACGAAAGAAGACCACTATAAATTATAGTGACTCGTGACTGGTTTACTATAATGCTGCCTTTTGCATGAATATATAAATATTTGTGTTTATCCTGCCCTATCTAAATAGGACTAATAAGTCCTACTAATTTACGATTGTGAAAGTTCATGAAGTTGTTTAAATATTTGTATTTCCTACACATGATAACCATTATAGGGTTAAGCTGAAACTTATCACAGACAGACAGTTGTATATTTGAATTGATTAATAGCCGTTTCAAATTCGCGCTATTTTCCGGAGTCCGTAATATCTTAGTTGATTCATCCGTAAATATCAGACTATGCTGAGTCAGACTTTAATTTGCGGATGTCCGTGATTGTAGTCTATTGTAATCAAATGCTATTTATAACAATCCGTTAATATTGTACCTCTACAAAGGTATCACAACTTAAATTGTGTCTGGGAATTGCTTTGCTATGAACCATTATTTGATACAAACATAAATGTTTGAAATAATATGATCTTCTATATTAACATTTGGCAAGATATTTTGAGATTTTGTTGAAGTTGTAATCTTTTCTTAATATGTATAAAGCAAAGCAAAGCCTTTACTTTTGCTTTTTGCTTTGTAATATTTTCTTAATATGTATAATTATGTTAAATTCTAAATGAATCGACTGCCTGAAATGAGATAAAGACAAAGATGGCAAGATATTTTTTGTCTTTCTTATCTTCTTCTCCGTCATTACGGTTTCGCTAAAGAATACCACATCATTCTTCGTTTTACGAAGCACTCTTACCCAAGTTATTGTCATTTCATATAATTATTCATTTAAGTTCAGATATACCTATGAGTTACAGATGAATAATAAATGTAACCCAAAACTCAAAGTCAAATATTTATTTCGTCATAGAAACAAACGGCTCACCAGAAGTTACAAAATTCTATTATAACTACATAATTATTAAACAGTACATTAAAAACGGTAAATGATAGACGTCTGTACTTGGAAGATATTTCAGAAGAAAAACTATTAGGAGAGGTGATCATCAAGTGTGGGGTCTAATATATGTATACATTTTCTGTTTTGTGGTTAGGTATCATCTGATATCTGATAGAAAGTCGGGCAGAGAAAAATGTCTTAGCATAATTATTCGACTCCATTACAGTTTCACACGATTAATGTATTCAAACTCAACTTTAATAATTAGCAACTACTTACAATTACGCTACACCCATATAATCCAGTTTGAAACAATTACAGAAGGGTGAAACACCAAACAATGAGATTTATAAATGATCTGGTGAAAGTTGAGTTAATGTGCCTATTGTTCGCTCAAGTTAACTGCTGAATTGATTAATCTAAAGGATTTCGATTCAATTGAGAAATTACCCGCTAATACGTGCGAATTCCAATAAAAACTACTGACTTAGGGGTGTGTTGGATGAATCGTACTCTGGGATTTTCTAACAAACGTTAATATGTTTGACACTGGCAATAGCTACTACGAGTATAATATCGTCGGACTAATTCGTTAACTATTTTCTGTTTTCTATTCGTTAATTACTTTATTTAATGCTTTATTGAAAACAGGTATTAAATGGGTACACATGACAATATGAGAGTTAGTATAAAGGCAAGCTTATCTTTAAAAGGGATCTATTCTAGCCAACCCATTTGATGAGAGAAAAATTAAAAGTGGGAGGAATATGGAATGTGCAAAGAGAAACGTATATACTTCATCGTTTAGAGGAGAATAAAATTTTAACAAAAAAAACCGAATTCAAATAAAGTACATCCTTCCCAATAACAATAAAAAAGAATCATCAAAATCGGTTACCCAGTCGAAAGTTCTTAGGTAACAAACATTAAAAAAATTGGCTGCCTGTAAAGTCGGTTTACGGACAATGGTTTTACGTGATAACGTCTATTTCGCAGAAGAATAATTTATGATATAAATAATGTAATGTAAGAACGTAATGGAAGCCCTACGCACGGAGCCGCGGTGCTACTCGCCAGTTGTGTCAGCTTGAACATGGCTTGACGCGCCACCGCGACCCGCGTATCTAGCTAGATTATAATATTAAATTTCATACTAACTATACGATTTTAAACATATTTGAGTTGAAAATTTGGTTTAAATCGTTTTAAATATCAGGAGCTGCGCGACATCTGTGATTTTCTTGACTACAACTAAAGTCCGAGTCGATGTACTGTGTAAAGTTCTTTCAAGTAGTTCATACCTATAAACAGAGATGACGCTATTGTAGATTTTCTTCCAAGCGGACCGATTACGCTTGAGTGGGAGAGAGACGGCCGGTCTAGCGTGCCTCTCTCTCTAATGCTGCGCGCGCTTACGTGACGTTACTCGGTTTTCGTGAATGCCTCTCAGGCTCATCGTCTTTATAAACGTTATCACGTTAAAAATACAGTCGAATTGAGAACCTCCTCCTTCTTTTGAAGTCGGTTAAAAATCCAATAATAACATTTCATTTTGTAAGTGCCAATTTTCAACGTGACGTTACAAAGCTGAAACTACCAACGATTGTCGACACAAAGACACAGTTAACTGTTCAATAATTATTACGCTGAGGTCAACAATGTAAATGTTTATTACACCCTGATTTAATATATTATCTGGAAAATAAATCTAAAACGTTTATTCTTATTCTAAGTCTAAAATCTATTACAATCAACTATCTACTGTTATAATATTGTAGTATAAATGATTTATTATACAATAATTATGTATAATTATATGTCTAGCATAGTGGTACTTGTGACGGTACTATACGGTGTGTGAGACACTTTGCTAAAATTGGTGACCCCGACGTTGTCGATTGACCTTTTAAATTATCTCAAGTTGCCGATATATTATGCAAAGATTATAAAATTGTTTTCAACTCTAAATATAGAATGCTTGGATAGACATACAGTAGCGGAGAGTTGAGAAGTTTATAATGACGCTCAAAGAACGTGAACCTTCAAAATAATGATACTAGAAAGTTTCCCGACGGTTTTATTATGCTTCAACGGTTACGCGTATTTGTGTTCTTCCCAAGTTTATAGATACATAGTTTAGTTAAAGTAGTGGGTTTTTGATGTGTAATATATCGACGTTTGAAAGGAAAAAATGACTAAGCGATATTGAGCTACCTTTACAGGAGAGCAGTTTAAAGTGTTTAGGTGTACTTCAACATGCATGTCAGCTGAAAACTAATTTCCACATCACCTTAAGCTGGAGTAAGCGGTGCGTTTTTTATTGCGGTTTCAACAGTAGGCCTAAAGGTCGTAGCTCATCTACACGACACCGCTCCCACCCAACCAAAGTATGAGAATTCAAATATAAACTTTAAATCGTGCTCTGTAGATGCAACTATTGAGTGGCAAGGTTGCGGTAAGCTTGCTTCCCGCGCGTGGGCTGCTAATTTTTGTTGTTACTGTAAAGTGCACCTACAGAGCACGATTTTAAGTCTATATTTGAATTCTCATACTTTGGTTGGGTGGGAGCGGTATCGTGTAGATGAGCTACGACCTTATTTCTCTTGTAGAGCACCGTTGTTCAATTTAGCGCAGGTCTCTTGGCCTTATGATCTTGATAGATCAGATGTTGCTGGTTCATCGTCTTGAGTATTGATGGAGACATTACAGGCCTAAATTTCTTTTGCCTCATTTGTGAGGGATGTGATGGTGTCAACAATCTGATGATTTTTTTTATGCCTTGAGCAGGCACACGAGCAGACGGGTCACCTGAAGGTATGTGATCATGGCCGCCTATGAATATTAGCATCTCCATAAATGTCAAAATTATTCCTTCAAATTTTCAGTTCCAGTCATAATGAGAATAAGTTAAATTATTCAAACACATGTGTAATACCTGTCGCTTACAGTACTAAGCTGCTCATTTGTTTTCCTAATGGCTGTCTCTTGAAGGAGATCGTTAGCCGTTTCTCATGTAACAGCGAATCGCATTACTGTATACCAAAATTATATCTAAATATATTTGATAGTACAGGAATTAGTAGAAAATGGTCTTATTACTTAAATAACAATTTCTTCCAGACAACCTATTAAGCTGTTAAAGTGAATGGTGCACAGTTAAGAACAAACATTTGTCAGCAGCTAGTATTTAAGTATGGAGACTAAAAAGAAGAGTAGGGAACACGTAACTTCCACGAGAAGATTATTGCCAGCAAACGAATGCCTAAACGTTATACCTACTTAGTAATGGAGTTTTAAAATAAATGTTACCTCGATTCTCGAGACCCTCCAAACTCACAGGTAAACAGGCCATGAAATTAATGAACGGGCCAGGTGCAATAGAAGTTATTTCGTCGCAGTTATTACCGAGTATTAGCCGCATCTGACGCTTATTCGAGCAATTCAGCATAATGAGACCTAGTTCAGATTGCTAACTTGATTTTTAATTGTTCAACTTGGAAATCTGAAGATCTGCTTTTAGACTGTAAATTAAATACTACAAAGATCAGAAGGATTTCTCGGAACTGTTAATTAAATACTGCAACATTACAATAAGCAAGGATTTTTAGATTTATATTTTGGGAGTGTTTTTGAGATTTTGGACTTTTCTAACATTACATTGGCAGCCATTCAGCATTTTTATAAAGTATGCTTTCTTTATTATATCTAATTAATTTTTATAATTATTAATTATAAATATTTTGTGTGTGTTTTCTGTGCTGTAGGTAACTCAAAAATCAACATTGCATTCAATACGAATAAGTTTTATTGAGCTTATGTATACAGAACTTATTGAACCCAATGTTGATTTTTGAGTTACAGCACAGAATAAGTAATAGTATTTATGGTTATAGACGATAAAAACTTTATGCATATTCAATTTTATTTTCCTGACGCATAATATTGTAGTCTTATCAATACCGTAATTCCGTTTTGCACCGGAAGGCGATCAATACGTCGATACGAACTTGATGCCAATGTTTCTGCTATAATACCGTTAACCGGTTGAAAAGTTATCGAATAATGTTAACGATTGCCATAATGTTAACAATATATTTGCAAGTTGATACTTGATATTACTCATGTAAAGTGATTCAACCGTAATTCTATTTATGTAACGTGTGTTATTTATGAAGTATATTATAATAATATTTTTTTTACTTATTTATATCATTCAGAAATATTTTATTTATAAATATGTTTATTATATTAATATTTATTTATTATATGTTATTACTAGCTGTTACCCGCGACTTCGTACGCCGAAAATAAAGATCCCTTCATTATAAAACATGTTTTTCATAAATTTACAGCAAACTTGTCCATACTATGAAGAGAGGAGACCCGTGCCTTGTAATAGTCCATTGTGAAAGGAAAAGTCCCAAAATAATTGAACTTTTTAGAATTTAGAGGTTTATCTAAGTCAGGGCCTGAGAGTTTTTGAATTTTAAATTTACATTATAATTTTACACAATACACAAAAAACATATTATCTTTCTTTTCTTTTTCGGCAGCAGCAAATCAGTGATTCCTTTAGCGTTGCTAATGTACATTGGCGAAAGTGACCACTTACCATGAGGTAACTCATCTGTTCGTTTTACAACTTCTTACTCCAAACTTACTCTAAATTTACAACCTCTATGTTTTATGTAAGATTACATACTAACTACCAACTTTCACAGTTTTAACTTAAAAAACGCTATTAATGCTATTGCCATAAATTTTTTTACGTGTCTAACACTTACGAATATTTCAAACAGACCCCTCAATCGAAAAATGGACTTATCAGATCCATATTATTTTAAGCGACCTTTACCACTATGGGGTGCGTGACGGAAAAAAATTATCCCCATAGTACCTCTAGGAGAGGTATCCTAAAAACATATTTTTAAAAATGTTATTCTACCAGTTTAAAGTTTAAATAAACATGTATATCCTTGCTAAATTACAGCTTTCTAGCACTAAGGGCCTCTGAGCTATGCTACGGACGGACGGACGGATGGACGGACGGACGGACGGGCATGATGAAACTATGAGAATTCTGTTTTGACTTCGGAACCCTAAAAAGAGTCATAAAAATCGCTTCATAAATAACGAATATATACACTACATATAACAAAATTTGACCATATCACTCAGGAACAGGTCTGTTTTCCGGGATAAAAAGTATTCTATGTCCTTTCCCGAGCTCAATTCTATATCTGTACCAAACATCAAAAGCGGTTCAGTTGTTTAGGCGTGAAAGAGTTATCCCACAGGATCAGGTCTATTTTCCGGGATAAAAAGTATCCTATGTCCTTTTCCGAGCTCAATTCTATATCTGTACTAAATTTCATCAAAATCGGTTTAGTAACTTGAAAGAGTTATCCCTCAGGAACAGGTCTATTTTCCGGGATAAAAAGTATCCTATGTCCTTTCCCGAGCTCAATTCTATAGCTGTACTAAATTTCATCAAAATCGGATTAGTGGCTTGAAAGAGTTATCCCTCAGGAACAGGTCTATTTTCCGGGATAAAAAGTATTCTATGTCCTTTCCCGAGCTAAATTCTATATCTGTACTAAATTTCATCAAAATCGGTTTAGTGGCTTGAAAGAGTTATCCCTCAGGAACAGGTCTATTTTCCGGGATAAAAAGTATCCTATGTCCTTTTCCGAGCTCAATTCTATATCTGTACTAAATTTCATCAAAATCGGTTTAGTGGCTTGAAAGAGTTATCCCTCAGGAACAGGTCTATTTTCCGGGATAAAAAGTATCCTATGTCCTTTCCCGAGCTCAATTCTATAGCTGTACTAAATTTCATCAAAATCGGTTTAGTAGCTTGAAAGAGTTATCCCTCAGGAACAGGTATATTTTCCGGGATAAAAAGTATTCTATGTCCTATCAAGAGCTAAATTCTATATCTGTACTAAATTTCATCAAAATCGGTTTAGTGGCTTGAAATAGTTATCCCTCAGGAACGGGTCTATTTTCCGGGATAAAAAGTATCCTATGTCCTTTCTTGAGCTCAATTCTATATCTGTACTAAATTTCATCAAAATCAGTTCTGTGGCTTGAAAGAGTTATCCCTCAGGAACAGGTCTATTTTCCAGGATAAAAAATATCATATGTCCTTTCCCGAGCTCAATTCTATATCTGTACTGAATTTCATCAAAATCGGTTTTGTGGCTTGAAACAGTTATCCCTCAGGAACAGGTCTATTTTCCGGGATAAAAAGTATCCTATGTCCTTTCCCGAGCTCAATTCTATATCTGTACCAAATTTCATCAAAATCGGTTAAGTGGTTTTGGCGTGGAAGGGTTATCCCTCAGGAACAGGTCTATTTTCCGGGATAAAAAGTATCCTATGTCCTTTTCCGAGCTCAATTCTATATCTGTACTAAATTTCATCAAAATCGGTTTAGTGGTTTGAAAGATTTATCCCTCGGGAACAGGTCTATTTTCCGGGATAAAAAGTATCCTATATCCTTTCCCGAGCTCAATTCTATAGCTGTACTAAATTTCATCAAAATCGGATTAGTGGCTTGAAAGAGTTATCCCTCAGGAACAGATCTATTTTCCGGGATAAAAAGTATTCTATGTCCTTTCCCGAGCTAAATTCTATATCTGTACTAAATTTCATCAAAATCGGTTTAGTGGCTTGAAAGAGTTATCCCTCAGGAACAGGTCTATTTTCCGGGATAAAAAGTATCCTATGTCCTTTCTCGAGCTCAATTCTATATCTATACTTTTCATCAAAATCGGTTCTGTGGCTATAAAGAGTTATCCCTCAGGAACAGGTCTATTTTCCAGGATAAAAAATATCATATGTCCTTTCCCGAGCTCAATTCTATATCTGTACTGAATTTCATCAAAATCGGTTTTGTGGCTTGAAAGAGTTATCCCTCAGGAACAGGTCTATTTTCCGGGATAAAAAGTATCCTATGTCCTTTCCCGAGCTCAATTTTATATCTGTACCAAATTTCATCAAAATCGGTTTAGTGGTTTTGGCGTGGAAGGGTTATCCCTGAGGAACAGGTCTATTTTCCGGGATAAAAAGTATTCTATGTTCATTCCCGAGCTCAATTCTATATCTGTACCAAATTTCATCAAAATCGGTTCAGTGGTTTAGGCGTTATTGAGTAGCAGACAGAGTTACTTTCGCATTTATAATATTAGTATAGATTTATTGTAACAAAATAAAAATTTAATAATCAAGGTCCCTGAAAAATAAAATCAGGGGGAATAATAAATTTATTATTTTTCCATTCATTTTTTTATTATTTTTAAATTTTTATTTTTATTTTGTTGTAATTTTTAATTTTTATTTTGTTTTTTTAATGTAATTACATTAAAAAAAATCTATTTGTAAATGGGTTGAAAATTGACCTTAAAGTAGAATATTTGCTTATCCTCGAAAATTTGATGTAACTTATCGACAAACGAGCAGAAACCAAAGGTATTACACCTGCGTTTCCAACTAAAATAAAGAAAGAACCGGCTACCAACATCCGGCTATCCCATCCGCAACACGACGAGTCGTTTGGTGACTGAGATGTTACGATAGTATGCCAGTATGAGATTGCGGTCAGTATTCTCAGCCACTAAATAATGGCTAATAAGGCTAAATAATGCTAAATAATGCGCTAAATAATGGCTAATAAAGAGGAAATGTAGTTTGTTACTTTTATACATATCTAATAAGCAGGGTTGACTGGTGAACAATGCTATTAAGCATCAAGTTGTAGGTACCTTTTGATACTTATTTTAAGAGGTGACATAAAGAAAATAAATAAGCAGTTTAGCCATTTGGTGATTCTTATCAAGAAGGAAAGCTAAACATTCCAATAACATGTGCCAAGTTTTGTTTTGTTGTTTTTATAGTCCTTTCTGCAGTTTTTCTTATCTGGTCTTCAATGACAAAGCAGTTAAATTATTCGTTAATGCAACTGCATTAACTAATCTAATGAACTCATTAGAGACCTTCATGGACCCTGAAGACTTGAAGAATGCTATTTCCGTGGTCGAAAACAATCAAGATTTGTTGACTAACACAAAATCCAGCCCCTAACAGATGTCACTGTCTTATTCAATGGTCGCACTGCCAGTAAGGAAAGACATCAACCTTGGCTCTTCCCTTATGACTTAAACAAACACATCCCCCAACTTCACGAATACATATTATAAAAAAAAATATTATTTGTAAATACGATTAGGTACCATACCTAATTAATTATTAGCTCCATTAATTATATACTAAATAATACTGTTTTATAATAAGTCTACCAATACTGTTATGGAAGATCGGGGCCACCTAACACAAGCAATAAAACGCTCAAAGGGTGGTCCCAACAACTGTTAATTATTGTGTATTGATACTGTAGACGTACAATAAATAATTTTGAATTTTTTTTTGAATCCCGGTATATGAACCATCTATTAAATTCAACACTTTCCAAGATCTCTGTTTAAAGTTCTTTTCAAGTCAAATAACATGAAATTGTGCTTCCTCGAACGTTATTCACTCTACAAACTTTTGGCGTTCACTCAACTTATTGCACGTATCTCTTCATAAACTTTTAGAAGTTTCTTCGGCCATAGTGTGCTGAGAATACTTGATTATCCACCTTTATGAAATCTGTACGTAATAAAAATACGAGGTCGTGTCTGTGAACGCGTATCGCGGAAACTACGGGACGAATTTTAATAATTTGGTTTTTGACAAGAAATATTCTCTGACTTGCATTGTGAGTTTTTTGGATTAAACATAAAAAAAATTGTGTGAATCTACCCTTAGCATGTTACTCACTTAGTTGTTTACTCTAATCTCAAACAAAATCCTTTGGAGGAAAACGTTCACAAAAAGACTGCGAAATAACCGTTTTAACCTTGTAACCCATGTACCATGTTATTTTCATGACGTAATAAATGTTTCTTTCTTTCTTTCTTTCTAAATTAAACGTGACGTTATTTCAACAAAATAAGCGTAGCTTGAGGAACTGAGAGCGATCCCATTTGTTAACACCAAACTATAATAACCGTAATATAACGTTAAGGCGCTACCGCGGAAATTTGGTTGATATTCTTTTCCCCATATTTCGTAAAGTTTATACGCTATCAACGTAATACTTAGGTATATGTTTCTTGACTTTATACTTTAAATCTGCTCGAAAATGAAAACACGATTGCGTGAAATTTTCTCGATAGAAATAAATCATAAACTTGGCTCTAATTATTTACATTATATCTTACCACCGCGATATATTAACCCATTTGTGCACGGAATTCTTTTTAAAACATAGTAAATTATCACATCTAAATCCATGTATCTTTTTGTGAATATCCATGAAGTAGTTTTTTTTTAAATAAATAAAAACGTTGTTTGGCGCTTATGTCGTTCATTTCCGAGCGCAAGCTCAGTATAACTATCTCACAATTTTCATACAAAAAGTCATTCCATCACTGTCATTATGATCTGCCTTCAGTCGACTGCGGTCTTCATCGACGCCGGACGTGTGTCGCTCTGCGCAATTTTTTATTTAACAATTTGTATGAATTTGTACTAGCGTAAAAAGTTTTTATCTTTTGTTTATGCTTGTCAAAACGTTAAATGGAGAAAACTAAACAGCACAGAGAAATGGAGTAGTTTGTTTTATTATTTATATTTTATTATTTGTACTTATCATCAATTAAAATGTTTGATGATGTTTAAGAGATTAAATAATAATTAAGTTACTGTTCAATTCCATAATATACATTATATATATATATATATTATATAAAAGCGAAAGGAGACTCACCGCTGACTAAACAAAAAATATAAGAAACTACCGAACCGAATAAAATAAAATTTGGCAAGAACATAGTTTATGCCAAGGAGACGTCAGTTAAGAACGGATTTTGTTCTCGTGCGGTTGAGCATGATGGACTGACTCGGCGGCCAGGGAGAGCCAATGAAACGTTACCGCTGGTGCCCGTTTGTTGTAGGGGACCCGAACCCAAGTGATCCCGCCCTGGGAGGCTGTCCCAGTGACTCGTGTTGATGCTTGTAGAGTTGAACCGGTTGTTAGGAGATACTAGCTTTGTGTTTCCTGTTATAGCACCGCAGTTTAACGCAGTTTAACTGTTTCAGTGATTTAAGCAGATTTGGTTTATAGTTGGAGAACTTTGAAATAACTGTTGTTTGGAAAATGTTTATGCCATCAAAAACATAACTTGTAAAAAAACCAAGTCACGCAACTCAGTTCTTCTACTGTAAAAATTTGTGAGATGCATGTAATACCAAGTCGGTTAATTTATTCAAGCGTCCTTCTTCCTTAAGCGTCCTTCTGTCTTAAGTTACAATACAATACAAATTCTTTATTTCCCATTATTTATAAGTACAAATATGGTTGGAGTCCCTGCCTTCAACTTTAGTTTGCACTGTGTTGTTGAAGGCAGTGTCTTCCCAAAATTATGGACTATAATGGTTACAATGTAAAATGGAATGTTATTACATTATATACAATCTACTAGTATTTAACAATTACAACAATAAATAAAATAGGAAAAATTAACAAAACGAAGTTACAATCTAATGCAGCAGTGTGGGGGCTTTTGTGCACGCATGTGCATGTATGTAGGTAGGTATCGTGTCTCTCTCTGTCTCTCTCTCTGTGTGTGTGTGTGTGTGTGTTTGTGTGTGTGTGTGTGTGTGTGAAAGAGTGTATGTGTATCAGTGTTCGTTTAAACCAAAGTACTCAGCAGACTTTCCGCTCGCTCATAATCGTGGCCTTGCAGCCATTTAACAGCTAGACGTTTTATTTTATAAAAATTTAAACCTTTGGTAAAAGCATTATAAAATTTAGGAGCTAGATACAAGTAATGCCTATGTGCAAGAGCACAGTTGAACCTGGGAACTGGGAACCTATGAAGCCTTTTGTTTTCTTCCTCCCCAGGAGCATATGCAGTAACTAATAATTTTTTCGCCCAGAGCTCTGTAAGTTTGTAGTATTAATTTATGGTCTGCTACTGTGCGAAGAGTCTTGAACATGTAAATTAATTTTCTAATTCGCTTAGCAACTGTCTGAATGTGTGGTTCCCACGTTAGTTTGTGGTCAATAATAACACCTAAATATTTTATGGTATCCACTCTATCCAGTACAGGGCAGTTGCAGCTTTTATTGTCAGTTAGGTAACTATTACAGGGATGGCAATGTGCTGTGATTTTAAAGTTAATTGGTGGGCTAGAAGCAATAGATTTCTGAAAACAAATAAATTTGGTTTTTGCTGCATTTAGCGTCAAGAGATTGTCTTCTAGCCATCTTAATTATAACATAATGACAATTATGTGGCCAACCCATATTTTGCGAACTTTTGTGCTTGTAGCCAGGTAGAGCCATGGAACAGCAGGACTGTATCGTCTGCAAACATGATAATATCAGCATTTTTTAGCTGTAATTTACATAGTTCATTAACGTAGAGCAGAAATAGCGTAGGACCAAGCGTACTGCCCTGTGGTACACCATAACTACATGCAGCCACTTCACTTTCAAATGGACTAATTCGCACTTGTTGACTACGTTCGATCAGATAATCAGCTAGCCAGTCGTGTACGATTCCCCTTATACCCGCATTCTCTAATCGTGTCAGAAGAATAGGAATTGATACCGTGTCAAATGCTTTACGTAGATCCAAAAATACACCAACACATTTCTCTTCTTTGTCAACGTATTTGGTAGTAAGCGATGTTAAATTGAGCACAGCATCTTCCGTTGACTTTCCCACTCGAAATCCATACTGGTTACTTGCAATAATATTATTTTTTTCAAGGTAGGAGATCAGCCTCTTATTTGCTATTTTCTTTATAACTTTGGAGAGAGTCGGCAATATGGAAATAGGTCTATAGTTGGAAGGTATTTGTTTGTCCCCTTCTTTGTAGATAGGCGTGATCATTGCCTTTTTAAGAACTTTGGGGAACCTACCACTGGTACAAATGAGCTATTGGCTCCGCTAGCAATTGGTTACATGACTTTAGTAATGAGGTTGTTATGTTGTCCCATCCTGGAGCGCAGTTATTTCGAAAGTTAGATATGATATGAGACACCTCGTGACGATCTGTCAGAAATAGTGATAAAGATTTTGGTAGATAACAGTTGGGCGAATAAGCAGCAGTCGCAAGTTCGGTATCGCTTTTGTTTAATTTATTCAAAGTGACGGCCACTAGATCTTTACCTATTGACGTGAAAAATTCATTTACCTGATTTAAGGAGTCTTATGGTGTTCCTTTGATTTTTAATAAAGGCTTGGGCTCCGTTTTGCTAGTATTATTATAGTAACAAAGTTCCTTAATTGTGTTCCAGGTCTCCTTAATGTTACCTTTCCACTTTTCAAGCTGCATTCTATAATATGTTTCTTTTAGTGATTTTATAATGCGGTTACATGTATTCCTGTATTAATTAAAATTATTTTTGATGTCATTGTCATTTTTAGCTGTTTCTGTAATTGATTTCTATGTCAAAGTCAAAGTCAAAGTCAAAGTCAAAGTCAAAGTCACGAATGCATTTAATAATACTAGGAGTCATCCAAGGCTTTATAGGTTTATATTTATTCGTTTCGGTCTTTTAATGTAAAATACTCATTCCAGGAGTGCTGAGCCAGTATTTCCCTAACTGCGTTAATGTTTGTTGATTTTCTTTGCCTGTGGTTTGCGTTGTGTATGTTACATTTTAATTTTGTGTCGATGTGTAGTAAAATTGGAGCATGATCGGTTAATTCATTAAATACAAGAGTTTTCCACGAGTAATTAGTTTTTATCATAAAATGGTCAAGGCAAGATGTTCCTTGAACGAAGCCATGAGAAGCGATTAGATTCAAGTATTCGGATAAAGCACCGGAGGAGTTAGAGTCATGTATGGTATTTATATTAATATCACCTGTGAAAATGACATTTGATTTTAATCTAAGGTTATGAAAAATACTGTCTAAGGAATTAAGATAATTTATTGGATTATTGTAGGAAGGCGGGCGATATGAACAAATTATTGAATATGTATCATCAATTTCTAAAATTAAGCAATTGCCTTCAGTTATTGGGGTTCAATGGCATTAACTGAAAGACGTTTTCGTACGTAGGTAACTACCCCGTCGTTCTGATTAAGACTATTTTTGGTATAGTACATATCATAGTTCTAAATCGGAGGCGGGTTATATTTACTAGACCAACATTCAGTCAATACAATTACGTCAATAGGTATATCAAAGCTACTCAAAAAGGCAATAAATAGGTCAATATTTTTATTGATGCTGCGGATATTTAATGATAAAATAGTAAGGCTCTTGTGTTTATTATTGTAGTGTAATATCTTAGAGGATTTTAACGGATCATCGAGATAAATACATTCAATAATTGTGACGCATTCTTTATTCTCTTCAACATCATCAAACATTTTTACCTACATAAACTAATATTATAAAGAGGAAAGATTTGTATTTTTGTATGTTTGTGATGAATACACTTAAAAACTACTGGACCGATTTCAAAAAACTTTCACCAGTAGAAAACTGCATTATTTTTGAGTTACAAAGGCTATATTTGATGATGATTAGTGATGTTTTAATTAAATAATAAATAATGTTATATAAATTTAAAACATTTTGCAGACAATAAAATTTTGTCAGCTAGTTTCTAATACAAATAATAAAATATGAAAAATATAATACGACTACTCCGTAGTTTTTCTGTGATGTGTTTGTGACATGAGTGACGAGACAGAAAGCTGACCATCAAGAACAAAAGATAGTGGCCACGCCCATTTTAAGTGTGAATCCGCTTCCAGGCGTCACCTTAA